>CM040398.1:40255024-40322524 GCA_022702515.1 Ilyophis sp. 1 JC-2022
CTAGAACACTTGACTTAGAATTTAAAAAAACAAAAAAAAACATTCCAAGAACCCTACTGTTCAAAGGGTTAGGGCCAATACAGCGAATCCGAGCCCAGGCTGCTCTGAACCCTGGGGGGAGGGGTAGGTTAACATGGGTACAGATTCCGTTATAAACTGCGGAGGAGAGTAAACTTAAGTAAGACACGCTTGTGTTTGCCGGGTCCGAGGGTGCGTTGCCTGGACTCACATATTCCCGTGGTCCTTGACGTGGTCATAGACGATGACATTGTTGCTCAGTTTGGCAAAATGCAAAGCGTTGTTCTGGTGCTTGGACAGGATGTTGCAGTCGGCCCCATGCTCCAGCAGGAGGCGCACCACGTCCGCATTCCCCCTCTTACACGCCTGGAAACACAGCCACCGTTTTACGGGAAACAGCGCGAGGTACAACCACTCTCATTGGCTCTTTAACTGAAACGGCCAATTAACTGAAAATCATGTTTTTCACACCTGCTAGTATCAAGTCTGACAGAAGTGGTGGTCGAGGAATGATTGCATTTTCTGCTTACAGCTTTCCCAAAAAACCCTCTGCCTACTGCTATGACCTATGACCCCTCACTGCACCCCAAAACCCCTCTGCCCACTGCTATGACCTATGACCCCTCACTGAACCCCAGAACCCCTCTGCCCACTGCTATGACCTATGACCCCTCACTGAACCCCAGAACCCCTCTGCCCACTGCTATGACCTATGACCCCTCACTGAACCCCAGAACCCCTCTGCCCACTGCTATGACCCCTCACTGCACCCCAAAACCCCTCTGCCCACTGCTATGACCCCTCACTGAACCCCAGAACCCCTCTGCCCACTGCTATGACCCCTCACTGCACCCCAAAACCCCTCTGCCCACTGCTATGACCTATGACCCCTCACTGAACCCCAGAACCCCTCTGCCCACTGCTATGACCCCTCACTGAACCCCACCCCAACCCCCCTGCCCCACTGCTATGACCTATGACCCCTCACTGAACCCCAGAACCCCTCTGCCCACTGCTATGACCTATGACACCTCACTGAACCCCAGAACCCCTCTGCCCACTGCTATGACCCCTCACTGCACCCCAAAACCCCTCTGCCCACTGCTATGACCTCACTGCACCCCAGAACCCCTCTGCCCACTTCTATGACCCCTCACTGCACCACAAAAACCCTCTTCCCACTGCTATGACCTATGACCCCTCACTGAACCCCAGAAACCCTCTGCCCACTGCTATGACCCCTCACTGCACCCCAAAACCCCTCTGCCCACTGCAATGTGTGTATGAAGCACCTCCTGTCTGAAAGAAGTTTAACTTTGGCTTGCAGGTGCCAGTGCGGTAAATCAGGTAAAGGCATGCTGAGCGATGAAATGAGACATATCCCATGATCCTCCTCACCTTCATGAGGGCAGTCTCGCCACCCAGGGTCTGTGCATTCACATGGGCCCCTGCCTCCAGGAGAATGGCCACGGTTGACAGGAACTTCTGTCACACACAGGAACACATAGGTTAGAGAGTGTGCACACACACACAGGAACACACAGGTTAGAGAACGTCTGCGCGCGCACACAGGTTGGACAGAGTCTACGCACACACACACAGGTTGGAGAGAGTCTGCGCACGGTCGTACCTTCTCAGCTGCGTGCATGAGTGCTGTGGTGCCGTTCTTCTGCCGGCCGTTCACCTTCACACCCTTCTTAATGAGCAGCCTGAGGATGTCATCCTGCCCCCCAGCTGCTGTCAGCATGGCCAGAGACATACCGCTCGAGTCCTATAGGGGGCGCAGCACTCACATTACCAGCATGGCCAGAGACATACCGCTCGAGTCCTATAGGGGGCGCAGCACTCACATTACCAGCATGGCCAGAGACATACCGCTCGAGTCCTATAGGGGGCGCAGCACTCACATTACCAGCATGGCCAGAGACATACCGCTGGAGTCCTATAGGGGGCGCACTCACATTACCAGCATGGCCAGAGACATACCGTTCGAGTCCTATAGGGGGGCGCACTCACATTACCAACATGGCCACAGACATACCGCTCGAGTCCTATAGAGGGCGCACTCATTACCAGCATGGCCACAGACATACCGCTTGAGTCCTATAGGGGGCGCACTCACATTACCAGCATGGTCAGAGACATTTTTGCCTCTCTTACCATCCTCCTCACTGTGCGTGGGGGCAAAATAAACTTCCTCTTCCAGGCAAGTTTGTAACCATTCCAGGTGCTTTGAACTTTTAAAGTATTGCCCTATTAGTAGATATGGGCATTTTCTGGTGAGTAGCTATTTTTTTATAGCCATTCCCTGATTTATGAAGCTCAACACACTTTTCCCTCATTTGATTTGTGTGTTCTCTTATAGTTTCCATGTTGATGTATGAATAAGGGAATATGGCCTCTGTGTCACCTCATATTTATACCCCAGTGAAACAGGAAGTCATTGATTAGTGCTTGAAAGTTCCTAAACACTCTGATCAACTTTAAAAAGTAAAATATAAATGGAAAAAATGCTTCAGTTCACATTTTGTTCATAAGAATTTCTAGGGGTGCCAATAATTGTGGCACACGTGGTTTTGTTAAAAATAATTATTTCTTGAGGGATTTTTTTTCTTCCTCAGAATAAATTTACTTCCATTAAAGGTTGGATTTTAAAGATTCTTTCAGTGTGAGATTAAGCTAATTCACCAAAAGGTGAATTTTTCATAACCCTTTTTATTCATCTTTACCAGGGGTGCCAATAATTGTGGAGGGCACTGTATATATAGTCTATACAGCCGGGCCTGTGTTGAAACTCTACCTCCTGGTCCAGATTGTAGTCTTCTTTAGAACTGAGGGCAAGTTTTACTGCGAGGTAGTCTCCACTTTTTACTGCATCCCGGAGTTCACCTGGATGAGTGAGTGAGAGAGATAGATCTGTCCATTTAGGTGTGGTGACACTCGTCCATGCGTCACCACCATTGGGTCGGGAGAGATGTAGCTACACATCTTCTTCCCATGATAACATTCCTATAGTCCAGCCCTTTCCAGCACACAGTTCTGTCCATTTCACATCATTTAATAACTGTCAGAAAGTTTATGAAATCCAGGCTGCTGACCATCTGTGACAGAACGGTGCATCAGAGAGGCAGCTCACTATGAGATATACTGGTGCATGTGTGTTTGTGTCTGTCATTGTGATTAGTTTACAACAAGAAATCACCATTCAACTTTCTGAAGTACACTGCAAATGATCAAAGCTGTAGACACTGCCCATGAAATATTTTGGCCAATTAAAGCATCATAATAATTTCTCTCGGTGTCCAGTTTCATTGTCGCGGCCCATATGTATTATGTATGCACAGTAAAATAATACAAATTTAACTATTACTTTCTAATCATGTTGAAATTCCGTGGCTGGAGTTGGTCTTACAAGCTGTAGTTGGAGTCGGGCGGAAACTCACCTGGAGATAAGGCTGCGGCGGAAATGATCTCATCATCGCCGTTCAGGTGTTTCTGAAAGTCATCTAGGGTCATCCAGTCCAGTTTCAGATCTACCCCAATGTTCAGGGCCATCTGTCCTCTGTCTGACCAACACAGAACCAAATAATCTACCCCAATGTTCAGAGACGTCTGTCCAACACAGCACTAATAATCTACCCCAATGTTCAGAGACGTCTGTCCAACACAGAACCAAATAATCTACCCCAATGTTCAAAGACGGCTGTCCCCTGTCTGTCCACATCAGTCATTACATTAGGCTACATTGCAGGTGTTTACCATTGTCCATCTCGGCAGATATACTTTGTTATAATCTCTTTACTGGAGGAACAGAAGCCCGTTCATGAGTAAACCTATATTGGCTGACCTGGGACAATAAGCCACCCGAAACACATGGCCATGTAATTCATCATGTAGAAAACCTGCATGACTGTGGAAAGTAAGCCACCGTGTGCTATTTTACACTTTCATTTATACAGTACAGTAAGGGGGTAAATTATCAGTGAAACACGGTACATCAGGATGTAGGCGACACCGTAAGCAGAACTAACCTGCAGGGGTGAGTTCTTTAGTTCCGTCGTTGTGCCCCAGCAGGTCCTGAGGGTCCTGATTATCTTCGCAGGCGAGATAGAGGCGTGGCTCACTGTCCTCCCGCCTCCTCTTCCTCTCTTTCATCCTCCCAGGTACCACCGCCTCATCCGCTGGCTCGGGAGATGCCACATCTACCGCTAACTTCCTCTCCAAACGGCACCCGTGCGTGTCCTCCATTTTCTCCCTCCTCTCTCTTGGCTCCTCCGCCCTCCCTCTCAACTCCTCCCCCCTCCCTTTTGGCTCCTCCCTCCTCTCTCTCGGCTCCCGTACTTCCCCCGGTTTCTCCCAGGGTACCCCTGTCACTCTCGACTCCGTCGCCTCTTCTGCCTTCTGTTCTTCCCTCCTTTCCGTCTGTCTGTCGCCCTTCTCCCGTCTCACACCCTGACCGTCACTCTTCTCCTCCACCTCCAAGATGGCTGCTGGGCCTGGAGCTGCGAACACACGTCAGTCAAGCCTCATTGGGGATAACCGTTTTGCACGCACAATCAATCATGTACTTCAGATCATTTAATTTTCAGTGTGCTCATGTTGAAATAGCTTAACGTTGGTTGACTGAGTATTTTCACAATATCGTAACACAAAAGGGATTAAGATACACACTTGAGACGATTGACTAATTAATAAAAATAATTTAGCAAACATCCATTGACTAAAAGCTGTGGAAGATAGGAGGAGGGGGTGCTGTCCCTCAGGCCCACTCAGCTTACCCTCTGGGATCTTGGCGTCCTTCTTTCCTTTCTCGGTCCTGTCGGCCAGAGATTCCTTCAAAGTTTTTGTTTTTTTCTCAGCCTTCCCTGTGGTCTGTATAAACAGCAAAACATACTTGACATCACCCTGCCATCACACTTGTCGCCCTGCCACTGGTTACCCATTCCCATGATCCTTTTCTGAGAATGAGAACCTGAACAGTGCCTATAAACAGACATGTGACACAAATCACCCAGAGCAGACAACATCAATTCAGGCTCTTCAACGAAGCCTGTTGACCTGTGTTGTGCATCATCATTTAATTTTTGTTGTGTTGAGGTCAGTTCAGGGCTGTAGTCGGACGTGAGGAGTACCTTTGGCGTGGCAGTCTTGGCCTGTTCAGCTCGGTTTTCTGAGGGGTGGATGCTCTGCCTTCGTGAGACCCTGTCCTTAGCCTCGCAGTTCAACAGGAACTTCTCAAACAGGTTAGTTGACGCAGGGTAGTCCTTCTCAACACTGTCCTCCAGCTTCACTGAGGATGAAGATTTGCCCTTTGGGCCCAAGGCCGACCCAACCTCCGGTTTGGCCTCGTCCTCATTGGTGGCGATAGCAGCCGAGGAGGAGGAAGAGGAGGGTGAGGACGACGCTGTGCGCTGAATGGCAGCCTCCAGCACTTTGCTCTTACTCTTCCTCTTGATGGAGATGGCAACGGGCACGTCGCTGGAGTCCGAGGAAGGGCGGCTGGGCTCGTCTTCCGTGCCGCTCCTGGGGGCCTTGCTCTGACTCTTAATGCTCATCAGCTTCTTTAACTTCTGATGGGTGCTCTCCGGAATGGGTGGAGCCTGGGGCTTCTTGCTGTTCTTCTGATGAATCAAGTCTCTGATACCCTGCAGCTTCAGTCCAGACTTGCTTTGCTTCTGCTTAGGCTTCGAGGTCGTCAGCTCCTCCCCTTGCACATGATGGGGCTTCTCTGTTGGTTTGACGGCCTTCTCGGTCTGCGACTTGGACGTTTCATTTAGCTTGCCCTCGGCAGTGGTCAATTCATCCTCCTCCTCGCTGGAATCCAGCATGTTCCAGTACTCTTTCCTCTTTTTCCCCTCTCGGCTCTCTTTCTTGTGCTTTCTTGCATCTTTGGCCTTGTCCCTAACCCAGTGCTTCCCGTCTTTGGACTTCTCTTTCTTCCGTTTCTTGGTGACGGCCTCCACATCATCGTCAGACTCCAAGGCTCTCTTGGTCTCAAAGATGCTCTGTGTATGAGTCGGAGCCAGAGTCGATACGCCGTCCTCATCCTCCGTCTCAGTTCTGTCGGACTCCGGCCCTGGCAGCACCGTCTCCGTCTCAGTTCTGTCGGACTCCGGCCCTGGCAGCACCTTCTCCGTCTCAGTTCTGTCGGACTCCGGCCCTGGAAGCACCTTCTCCGTCTCAGTTCTGTCGGACTCCGGCCCTGGAAGCACCTTCTCCGTCTCAGTTCTGTCGGACTCCGGCCCTGGAAGCACCTTCTCCGTCTCAGTTCTGTCGGACTCCGGCCCTGGCAGCACCTTCTCCTGTCTCAATTTTTTCTTTTCCTTTTTCTTCTTTTTTGTATGCGTTTCTGAAGGAAGGTCCTCCACCACATTATTTTTCTTCTTCATGGGGGATGAAAGGTCCCGCTGGTCGCTACCGCTATCCGAGTGTACGTCAAACAGGTCACTCTTCATCTGCAATTTCTAATGGAGGAAGAAATAAAATTTAAGAAACACCGTTCATATATCAACACTTTATAAAATATCTAACGTGCCAAGTTATGGATTTAACACCTACCCGTCTCAAAGCATACTGGGAAGGTTTTTTATAACGATTACTTGTATTCTTCTACAATTCATATGTTGTAATAATTATAGATTGCATTTTTATACAAGCTTTCATCTCAGCATCTCAAAATGCTTTATTGTGAAAGGGGGGGTTGAGGTCCCTTCCCCATCCACCAGGGTTATGCCCAACACCATTTTACACCATGACTCTCAGCACAACCATTTTACACCATGACTCTCAGCACAACCATTTTACACCATGACTCTCAGCACAGCTATTTTACACCATGACTCTCAGCACACATCAGCTGCTGCAGCTGTTACCTGCTGATCTTTTACACATTACATTTACACACAGGATATCCTGTCCTTCTCCAAGCTCAGTGACCATACTGAGACAATGTGCAGCACTGGAATACATTTTATGACAGTATCAATCTTTATGGTGACAACCATTCACATAATAGGAAATTCTGTATATCACCGTAGACTTTAATGCCATTAGGATATAATTGGGGCCAGATCAGCAGGAAATTCGATCTAGAGTATTTGCTTTTATAGCTCATATCTTTGCGAGACCCACAGCTTCAGGAAAGATCACTTTGAGACATCCCCACATTGGTATTAACCTGTGGTTGAATCCCAGCATGGCAGTGGTGAAAATCCATGTCAGCTTCACTTCACTGAGTTCCTATTGGACAGGTCACAGACAGACAGACAGACAGGGCGTTTCCACCAATCCCTGCGCAGGCAAAACACGCAGAGGGCGGGGCATGGGCACTTACCTTGGGGGCCAGGTCCCTCTGCAGCCCACTGGCTGTCAACTTCACCTGCTGCTCCTCCTCCTCTTGGGTTCCCACAATGCCCTTGGGTGTCACTGCCAGCTGACGTTCCTGCACTGCACTATCGCCTAGCGCCCGCACTACCTCCGCCTGTGTTTAATTTCCAGAGATTTAACAGGGTTAGGGGCGGCCCAGACAAACTCAGTCCTGGGGGGGGTACACACTCAGGTTTGGGAGTACACACTCACCGCAGTGGGCTTGCTCTCTGCCAGCTTCTTTCTGTACGCCAGCAGCACCTCCCTGCAATCCTCCAGGTGAGCCTCGGGCTCCCAGGTATCCTCGTCGGAAGTGTAGTTCTTCCAGCGGACACGATACAGGACCTCGCCCTGGGGGGAGGGTTAGGGGGTTTAAAACAGAGGAAGACCACGGTGGGGCACATCACAACATATTACAGCTATCTGTACAGAAACTACCCATGTATGATTCTGAAGCAGAACTACACTATCTATCCATGTATGATTCTGAAGCAGTAATAGCCTAATCTAACCATGTATGATTCTGAAGCTGTACTAGCCTAATCTATCCATGTATGATTCTGAAGCAGTACTAGCCTAATCTATCCATTTATGATTCTGAAGCAGTACTAGCCTAATCTACCCATGTATGATTCTGAAGCAGTACTAGCCTAATCTATCCATGTATGATTCAGAAGCAGTACTAGCCTAATCTATCCATTTATGATTCTGAAGCTGTACTAGCCTAATCTATCCATGTATGATTCTGAAGCAGTACTAGCCTAATCTATCCATGTATGATTCTGAAGCAGTACTAGCCTAATCTAACCATGTATGATTCTGAAGCAGTACTAGCCTAATCTATCCATGTATGATTCTGAAGCAGTACACGTGTAATCTATCCATGTATGATTCTGAAGCAGTACTAGCCTAATCTATCCATGTATGATTCTGAAGCAGTACTAGCCTAATCTATCCATGTATGATTCTGAAGCAGTACTAGCCTAATCTATCCATGTATGATTCTGAAGCAGTACTAGCCTAATCTATCCATGTATGATTCTGAAGCAGTACACGTGTAATCTATCCATGTATGATTCTGAAGCAGTACTAGCCTAATCTATCCATGTATGATTCAGAAGCAGTACTGGCCTAATCTATCCATGTATGATTCTGAAGCAGTACTAGCCTAATCTATCCATTTATGATTCTGAAGCTGTACTAGCCTAATCTATCATGTATGATTCTGAAGCAGTACACGTGTAATCTATCCATGTATGATTCTGAAGCAGTACTAGCCTAATCTATCCATGTATGATTCTGAAGCAGTACTAGCCTAATCTATCCATGTATGATTCTGAAGCAGTACTAGCCTAATCTATCCATGTATGATTCTGAAGCAGTACACGTGTAATCTATCCATGTATGATTCTGAAGCAGTACTAGCCTAATCTAACCATGTATGATTCTGAAGCAGTACACGTGTAATCTATCCATGTATGATTCTGAAGCAGTACTAGCCTAATCTATCCATGTATGATTCTGAAGCAGTACTAGCCTAATCTATCCATTTATGATTCTGAAGCTGTACGAGCCTAATCTATCCATGTATGATTCTGAAGCAGTACTAGCCTAATCTATCCATTTATGATTCTGAAGCTGTACTAGCCTAATCTATCCATGTATGATTCTGAAGCAGTACTAGCCTAATCTATCCATGTATGATTCTGAAGCAGTACTAGCCTAATCTATCCATTTATGATTCTGAAGCTGTACTAGCCTAATCTATCATGTATGATTCTGAAGCAGTACACGTGTAATCTATCCATGTATGAAGCAGTGTGATTCTGAAGCTGTACTAGCCTGATCTAGTTTATATTAATACAAACTCCACGCTGTATAACATCTACCCGATTCTTCTATTGTACTCAGTAAGTGGCTTCGGCTAAAGGCTCTGCTTTGCTAAATAAATGTATGGTAATAAGCACCATGTTACAATTAGAAAAGTGAATATATAGATACAATCAGAGATGTAGGTTGGGAACCAGTTAACACAAAGCCGTTGTACCCTTGTCCACTTACCCATCAAAAGAAATGCATGTCAAATGTAAGAAATATTATTCTGATGGGGAAATATTCTGACTGGATAAATATTATATATGCTGTGACTTAAAAGGTTAAACATTTAGCCAGGCCACTGTCAATGGAAATGAAACCAAAATAAGCAGCTCTTAAAAGAGTAATGACGGGACGTTAAAGCACTTCTCTGGCTGTGTGCAGTCTATGAACAAACACTCTCACTGTGCGATTACTGTGCACAAAACAAAGAGTTGGAAAAGATACTCAAACAGCCTTTGATATGCAGAGTCGAAACATCGGGGGACACCGGGCCCAGGGGGTTTGCCCCAGTGAGACTTCAGAAATTATTATGTTTGCCATGTTGCGTAGAAACCACCCCCCGCCCCATTCATTCTTGTGTGTCTGCAGACAGCAGCTGTAGTAACACTAACTAGCCCGGCATTCAGGCAACGTTAGCCCGGCATTCAGGCAACGTTAGCCCGGCATTCAGGCAACGTTAGCCCGGCATTCAGGCAGAGCTAGCCTGGCACCGCCCAGCCGACATGGCACACAGATAACAATGAGCTGCGTTCACCAAGCGCCGCACTATCAATCACACCATTAGGTGGCGCCATTTGGTTTCAGCACTGAGAACAAACAGCAGCTTTTTCCAGCATGAGGTGTTTCCATTGCGTTTCCACAGCAGGCTGAAGCAGGTTATCTAATGTGTGAACTTTCTGTGTGTACCCCCCCCTCGGGCCCCCGATCCTCTCAGGGCCAGTACAGACACACAGCTGAACTCTGAATGGCAGTCTGCCAGCACTTCCTGTCTGCGGCTCCAGAGCTGGCTCCTCCCCCTGGAGCCAAAGGCATCGGGACAACTGAGCTGCTCTGTCACAGGGGACCAGAGCTTACACACGTGCACACACACACACGCACGCATGCACACACACGAACGCACACACGCATGCACGTACATACGTACACACACACACACACACAGAAGCACACTACTCTAATCTCTCACACTTAGTAAATTGATGATGTGAATGTAATGGAGCTTGTGACCGGGTCGGGGGAGTCAGGAGGGAACCTCCCTGTAATCTAAAACCACAAGCGCTAGGCTCAGCTGCTGAATCTGCGGAAGGGAGGAGTGGTCCATAGCTCAGGGCACTGCTGTAGCACACTTCTGAAGCACTCTTTATAATAAAGGCTGTGCCATTTTACAGCACCCATCTACCCTGCTCACATAATGGAAAAACTACAACACAAAATGCAGCCCAGAGCTGCAAAATCTGTGTTCAGAAAGTAAAAGTCCTCCCCGGTATTTTTGTTCAAATCACGTGGATAGCACAATTCTTCAGCCAGATGGCAGAACTAATGTTAGGATGGGGTTAGGGTTAGTATGACCCTAACCCTAACGTTAGGATGTTAGGCTACACGTGACCTTGACGATGCCCGTCTCGCATGCAAGATGTTTATGACAATCGCCGCATTAGGGCTTTTTTTTAAAAGGTTTGTAGGCGACCCGCTGAAAGAACTCCGCCCGCCATCTGTGTCATTTGTTTACAATTTTTGAGACTCATCCGGCTGCGTTTACGTTTTTATCGCCACAAATGCTATGAACTGTGGGTAATTCCCTCAGCAAAGCCTGCAAGATTGCAGACTTGCGGAAAGTCCGGAATCCGGATAAAGGGCTCGAAAAGTCAGTGACAGAGCTCTCGCGCACTTGCCGATTTTACAGTGGGACAGCCCTGAGCCCTCGCAAACTTATTGGGAATGCACCTCAACATCTGTGAGGGTGTAAGGGCGGACATTGAGATTGGGCCTATAAGTAGGCCTATTGTAAGAAGTGCACACTGCAGCTCCACACTGCTCGATACCCATCAGAGCCACTGTTTTCCTGTGAGAATCATGAAGCTCTCTCAGATAAAAGACTTTCCCAGAGTGAAGACAGGCCCAAATACACTGGGCACTTGCACACCAGTGCACACTTGGGGTGCGTCCCTGATACTCGAAAAATGCATCCTCCTTTCCTCCACTCCACAATGTACGTGAAGTTGCGGTTTGCGTCGAGACATTAATGAATATGTAACCATTAATATGTAATCAGCAACATTAGATTAGGACGCAAAGATCGGTTTCCGGTTCACGGAGGAGATGAGGTGGTAGTGGAGGAAAGGAGGATGCATTTTTCGAGTAGGACGCACCCCAGCAGGGGGGGAGGGAGAGTGACTGATTCAGGAGGAGAGCTTGAAACTGTTGTCTACCCTATTGTTAACGGTCTCTGGAGTCACCTGCGATTAGCCTTTGTGAAATGCTTTGCATTTAAATTCCGTTATACACTTTTCCTAGGCTAGCGCGTGCTGTGGGTGTCACAGAAACACTGCACGTGCCCACTCCCGCAAAGCGGCTAATCCAACGTCGGCGTCAACTGTAATTATCCCTCATAATTTGAGGTTTTATGAAATGTCCTTCTGTGATTCCACAACAAAAAGACAAGCAGACAAGACACATCGAGGTGAGCACACAACGCACGGGCTAGCCGGTTATATGTAAGGAAACTTTTAAGCCTAATGAGTTTTTGAAAACAGACATAAATCGTCCTGTTGATGTGTTACATTTTATTTCATGTGCACCAAATTACATTTTCTGGGATTCCTTTTTTGGCACTAAATTATACAACCAACAGAGACCTATGTATCCAACAGAAAAGAGATTTTAAAATAAATAAAAAATACTATAGCGCATGCACGTGTTGTGTTTTGCAAGCTACCTTTAGGTTTATGCATTTCAATTGCAAGGGTGCCGTTTCTGATATTTTGATATAATTCCCTTTTCAATAGAATTAATACTTCGTGGGCAGTACTGATAAACATGTTTATCTTGAAAATAGATGCCTAGCTAAATGGATGTATGTGAAGTGAAATAAAATAAAATGCTAGCCAACATAATGTAACGTTATCCACTTGCAACATAGCAAGCTAAATCAACGTTTGCAATTAACGTTATCTTCAGGGTTTGTAATTATCGATGATGATAATAATAATAACTAACTGCTCTGGAGTCAACTGCTAACTGCTCAAACATTAATACAAGCCCAAGGTGTGTACAAACCTGTTTTACTGCATTAAGTTAGCTGGCAAAATCAGCTGATTTTCGGCTAATACCCATCATATAACCGGTTTAAAGCACACTCGCTCCAAAAGTTATCTAGTTAGCAAAATAGCTTGCTGTGTCACAGTTCACTAATAGCTAGCTGTTTATTAGCAACTATCGGAAGTTGCCTATACAAATGTTACATTGCATAATATAACTTAGCCTAGCTAGCTAGAGTAAATACCACAACACGACTTGCAAGCTCATTTGCTAACCAAGCTAGCTAAGTTGACTACAGTTCCGCTTCAAGCTAGGAGCCAAATACGTAAATTACCCCGGCAGTTGTTTTGGCAACTGGAGTCACGCTTTCATTTTTACTGACTTGCAGTGAAACGCCGCGCATATTAGGGGCGACCCAGTCGCTAAAGATATAACAAACACCATCGCATAGGAGAGAAACATATTCTCTATGCCAAAAAGAAGAGCAAGTTAACGTTATTTGTGGCATAAAACCCTGAAGCCGAATTCAGAACAGTCGCCACGAAGGCCTTCAGGCATTTACAAAGCGCGTTTCAAAGTTTACTAGCTAGAACATCGTGGCTGAAAGCTGCCACAACCCGCTATTTCCAAAGATCGGGCAACCCCCATACATCGCTCGCCTCACCTCCTCCGCACGCATGTCAATAATCCTCTCCACCTCGTACACATCCTCCTCGTCCTGTTCGCTGTCCCCTGGCTCAGACCTTGCGGCTCCAGTAGCCGTTTCCTCCATTTCGATCGGTTTGATTGTTTCTTTAGGTTGTAGCGAGCAGTTAGCTTCCTTATTATGACCGAATAATACTTAGGCACCCTTCGGCACTCACTCTGAAGAGTGTCCGCTCCTGCACCCAGGCCGCCAGATGCGCCGTTTTTTTCGCTACAGGATGGAGAGAGAACTGGGCGGGTGGCTGTCTGAGGGGGCGTGGGATTCCGATCTTTCGTCAGCCAATCATATCAACGTTTGTAGTGAAAGGCCCCACAGAAAGCCAACCATACAGGAATAAAAAACAGGTGCTATAGAATTATGGGGAAACGGTTATCATTATAATTAACCATCTTTATTATAATTCATAGTACAAAGTTTCAGTTCCTAAGTCCACTTCCTTAACCATCATACAACACTGTTCATTTCAAGAAATAAGGCATTGTTATAACCTTATCTAAGCCACAACCCCACCCTTATTCTTATTAACCTGAATAACAATCCCACACTTATTCTTATTAACCTGAATTACAACCCCGCCCTTATTCTTATTAACCTGAATTACAACCCCACCCTTATTCGTATTAAACTGAATAACAATCCCACACTTATTATTAACCTGAATTACAACCCCGCCCTTATTCTTATTAACCTGAATTACAACCCCACCCTTATTCTTATTAACCTGAATTACAACCCCACCCTTATTAACCTGAATGACAACCCCACCCTTATTCGTATTAACCTGAATAACAACCCCACCCTTATTTTTATTAACCTGAATTACAACCCCACCCTTATTCTTATTAACCTGAATGACAACAGCACCCGTATTCTTATTAACCTGAATTACAACCACACCCTTATTTCTATGAACCTGAATTACAACCCCACCCTTATTCTTATGAACCTGAATAACAACCCCACCCTTATTCTTATTAACCTGAATAACAACCCCACCCTTATTCTTATTAACCTGAATAACCGCACCCTTATTCTTATTAACATGAATAACAACCCCACCCTTATTCTTATTAACCTGAATGACAACCCCACCCTTATTCTTATTAACCTGAATAACAACCCCACCCTTATTCTTATTAGCCTGAATAACTAGCAGGGCATGAGGACGGGATTTTAGTGCAGATTTTGCCATCATTAGTGGCGGAAAAAAACAAGGCACAATTTTAGACTGGGGATGCTCTGGCCTGGCCTGGCAGTGGTAAAACACAGAAGCAGTGGGTCTGTTTCTTGAACACTGATAATGTGCGTAATAGGAATACATATTCATAATCCTGTGTCATTTGTGTCTTTCCTCAACCTTGCACTAGATACAGTTGTGGTCAAAAGTTTACATACACTTTGGTTGAAGTCATTAAAATGAATTTTTAACCACTCCACAGATTTCATGTTAGCAAGTCAGTTAGGACATCTACTTTTAATCTACAAGTAATTTTTCCAACAATTGTTTACAGACAGATTATTTCACTTTTAATTCACTATATTACAATTCAAGTGGGTCAGAAGTTTACATACACTAAGTTGACTGTGCCTTAAAATTTTAAATATTTGATCGCATATCCTTTGGCGTTGCAAAAGACTCTTGATATCTTATTTTCTGGTACTCTTAAAAGCGATACTATAATGTCTCTGCAATTGAATGGATCTCTATGGGAATTGGAGGGTGGGACTAGATTTAGCTGTAAATTATGCTAGAACCGTATGGGATACATGATTGGTAAAATGGCTGTAAGTCATCAAGGGTCTGAGGTATCAAACGAGCCTCAAACCATCACTCTGCTGCCAGATATGCAGTAGATATGAATGGATCACTTTACGGGTTGTTTCTCCTGACAAATTTTTCTATTGAACTCTATGGAAAAGTAAGTCAGGAGAAGAAACCCTTCAAGTTATCCATCCATATCTACTGTATTTCTGGCAGCAGAGTGATGATTTAAGGCTTGTTTGATACCTCAGACCCTTGATGACTAACAGCCATTTAGCCAACCATGTGTTCCATACTGTTCCAGTGTAATTTACAGCTAAATCTAGTCCCACCCCCCAATTCCCATAGAGATCCATTCAAATGCAGAGACGTTATAGTATCGCTTGTAAGAGTACCATAAAATAAGATATCAAGAGTCTTTTGATGTTGTTGGGTCACAGACATCAGGAAGTCATGCAAAGCCAAAGGATATGCGACCAAATATAAAAAATTTAAAGGCACAGTCAACGTAGTGTATGTAAACTTCTGACCCACTGGAATTGTGATATAGTGAATTAAAAGTGAAATAATCTGTCTGTAAAAAATCGTTGGAAAAACCTTCAACATGCGGCTTTGGCATGCAGTGCACTGGATCGACCAGCAGGGGTCCACAGAGAGAGAGAACCCAATGAACCATCCCATAACCCAGGGGTAGGCAACCCTGGTCCTTGAGAACCGCAGGGTCTGCTTGTTTGTGTTGTTACTTGCCACTAAATTGATCAATCAAAGCAGTTGATTACATAGTTAACTCACCTCACCTGGTTTCTTTGATCTAAGCAGTTGTCATATTTAAGTTGAAAACAAAAACCAGCAGACCCTGCGGCTCTCAAGGACCAGGGTTGCCTATCCCTGCCATAACCGAATGAGCCACCCAGCTCCCACACAAGCACATTTTTTACATAAAAAAAACTGGATACTAATAGTGCAAACTGAATTACTGATGGAAAAAAATATAATATTCCCTCAAACAGATATTAACAGGCAGTTACAGAGTGTATTAAAATATTAAACGCTTTCAATATTAAAAAAGGATCACTTGTGAATAAGTAGTATGTATTAGGGTCAGTATGACATACAGGATAAAGGTTGAGAGAGGTAGGAGAGTGGGGGGGTAAGAGAGATGGGGGGTAGGGCAGAATGGAGAGTGGGGGATGAGAGAGGTGGGGTGTAAGAGAGTGTTGGGGGTAGGGGTAAGATGGGACAGGTGGGGGAATTGGGGTAAAAAGGTAGGAGGTGAGAGACAGCAGGGAGGGAACGCTGTCCCATACTGGGCTAATTTAATTGGCTCCTCTCCAGAAAGGGGCGCAGAGGTGAGTGGACGGGCAGGGGATCGGCTCCCAGGAGCTGGCGTGTGGTGGATTCCCAGTCCCTGCCGAATTCCAGCCTCGTGCAGACACAGGGGTACTGCCTGTCTGCTCGGGACACCCACACCACCGCTCTCTTCACCGCCTCCCCTCGCAAGGACCTGATTCATATGCAGAGAACAGAAATATACAAAATATACCATAATATACAAAATATACCATACAATATATAAAACAGAAATATCATAATATACCAAATACACCACAATATAGATAACAAATATACCATAATATACCATACAATAATATAGAGAACAAATATACCATAACATACAAAATATACCATAATATAGAGAACAGAAATATACCATAATATATAAAATATACCAAAGTATAGATAAGAGAAATATACCATAATATACAAATATACCGTACAATAATATAAAGAGTAGAAATATACCAAATATGCCATACCATAATATAGAGAACTGGCAACGTGGCCTAGTTGTACTCCTGAGAAGTTCATATGAAGAAATTCTGTATACATTTTAAAAAATATTAATTCAAATGATAAAAGACACAATGTACCCACAGCAAGCAGAATTATGTTAACCACAGTTAAGATCTCTACATAAAACCAAAGAGCTACATAACATTATAACTATGCGCTAGTGAAACCAGTGCAGATACCATCTACAAAAAAGTAATTATTCCAAAAACTGGGCTATTACTCATATAGATAAAATTATTTGAAATAATACATTTTAAATGTAGTAATTTGAGGGTAACACTGGATGGCTACTGCATTTGATTCAATATATATTACGTTACTTTTGTTTAATACAGTGTGTTTAATACAGTGTGCTTTCATCCCTGACTAATAGTATGGAGGAAGCAGGGGACTGTATGAAGCAAAATACACAGTCATGTTAAATATAAGGTGCCATACAGGGAGCATAAAGATAAGCATAAGGTGTCATACATACGTAGGAGCATAAAGATAAGCATAAGGTGTCATACATACGTAGGATCATAAAGATCAGCATATGGTGCGATACATACGTAGGATCATAAAGATAAGCATATGGTGTCATACATACGTAGGATCATAAAGATAAGCATATGGTGCCATACATACGTAGGATCATAAAGATAAGCATATGGTGTCATACATACGTAGGATCGTAAAGATAAGCATTAAGGTGCCATACATACGTAGGATCATAAAGATAAGCATTAAGGTACCATACATGGGCTCGTCGCTGTCCTTCAAGCGGAACAGTGTGTGGAGTGGCTTCCCTTCAGGGAGTCCCATGACTCTGATGAGTTGAAGAGCGAGCAGGGTGGCCAACAACTTCAGAATGTCACTGTGAGCTCTGACACCTTGGAGAAACGAGCACACATCCAGTAACGTTATACAGAAAAACACAGAAACACTCCCAATCCGTCCTCACAGAGCCACTTTAAACTGCCAAGTGGCATGGCAGCTTTTATGCGCTAGAAAGTATAGAGCTCAGTGTGGCCTGAATATTCACAGACAACACTCCCTTTTCTATTAACTCATTAATATTCAACTATCGATTTCCTTACCTCCTCTTTACCTATAAGTTAATTCAAAATCTGATGTAAGAACTTGGAAGTGCAGTGTAGGTTTCGCTAAACTAGAGTTCAAATTACATTACATTACAGGCATTTAGCAGACGCTCTTATCCAGAGCGACTTACATAGCTGTCACATTTTTTACACAGTATAAATTTTGTACAGCTGGATACATACTGTACTGAAGCAATGATGGTTAAGCACCTTGCTCAAGGGTAGAACAGCAGTGTCCTACCTGGGAATCAAATCTGCAGTTCCTTACCCATTATACTATACTGCCGCCCAGCTTAGTAGCATGTTCCACTTATAATAAGCTGGACTACTTTATACTTTACAATTGGTCACAGATCTAGGAACCCATGTCATTACTATGGAAAGATGGCTGATCGCTACTCGATGTCTCATCATCTTGGTCCAGCTGAACACTTATTATGCATGGCTCTTACCCAGAGAGGAGATTCCTTTTTCTTTCAGGAAGACATTGGCAAAGAAGCATAAATCCAGATGGAGAATGGAGCCCAGCTCCTCTGTGCATTCCCAGTAACCATCCTAATCAAAAACATCAATAAATCATCATTCACTCTCTGTACCTATTACTAAAACACAGCAACCCTCCTAATGAACAACGTCAATACAACATCATTCACTCTCTGTACCTGTTACTAAAACACAGCGACCCTCCTAATGAACAACGTCAATACAACATCATTCACTCTCTGTACCTGTTACTAAAACACAGCGACCCTCCTAATGAACAACGTCAATACAACATCATTCACTCTGTACCTGTTACTAAAACACAGCGACCCTCCTAATGAACAACGTCAATACAACATCATTCACTCTCTGTACCTGTTACTAAAATACAGCGACCGCCCTAATCAACAACATCAATACAACATCATTCACTCTCTGTACCTGTTACTAAAATACAGCGACCGTCCTAATGAACAACGTCAATACAACATCATTCACTCTCTGTACCTGTTACTAAAATACAGCGACCGTCCTAATGAACAACGTCAATACAACATCATTCACTCTCTGTACCTGTTACTAAAATACAGCGACCGCCCTAATCAACAACATCAATACAACATCATTCACTCTCTGTACCTGTTACTAAAATACAGCGACCGTCCTAATGAACAATGTCAATACAACATCATTCACTCTCTGTACCTGTTACTAAAATACAGCGACCGTCCTAATCAACAACATCAATACAACATCATTCACTCTCTAACTCCTAAAACACTGCTACCCTCATTGATATAAAACACTGGGAGTATTCAAGGCCCGGCTTGACACAATGTTAGACACTATAACACTGGAGGCTCCCACAATTTTAATTTCTTCTTACCTTTTAAACACTTTTAACACATTCTTTTATTTCTTTTATATTGTATTTTAATCTTGTTATTAAAGCATGTATTTTTTATTTTATTACTTTTATACATTTTCTTTTAGTGGTAGGATTAGACGAGCATGTTCGGCTCAATGGCCTGTTCATACTCTTATGTTATGTTATGTTATATATACTGTATGAAAAAAATTGTTTAATATGGAAGCGAGAGTGTGCTGCATCACCTGATGTTGGAGGTCAAACAGCTCCACCCAGACCTCACGCGACCTGTCCCTCCGACCTCTCGCACCAGACCTGAAGGAAAAGATCATGGGTAAACCCATGAGAACATGGAGAAATTGTCCATAAAAAATACACTTTCCAAAATGTCCTGTTCACGTAACATTTTTAAACGGGACATAGACACACACCTTCAGCACGGATATGCTGAACTGAGGGAAATAAGAGAGAATTTAATTACCAGCTGAAATCCTGCTCTCCCCTTTTCTTCTTTCTCTTCTCCTTTAAAGTTTTGACCTCGATTGATTTCATCTTCTGATGCTCAAAAGATAGATCTAACGGTTTGAAGCCAGGTGTTGCGGAGAACGCTGTAGAGGGAGTGGCACTATCACATCTCTCCGTAGCCCCAAATAAAGACCCTTGCAGGGAATGTAAAAAGTGACTTCCAGCCTGCAATGGAGGCTCTATTCTTCCTTGAAAAAACACTGCTCGCCGTTGGCGAGGCAGCGGTTCACCTGAGAAGCCTTCAGCCCCAAAGCCTCCAGAGAATTCTGAATGGATACCAGGCACGTATTCCATTTCCTTGAATGGTGACTGCCCTTGAAGTGTACCCATGAGTGTGTTGGACCGTAAAGGCATACCCATCTCCATCTCTGCACCCCCAGAGGACCCCAAAAAACCGGAAATGTCACTGGCTGCACTCTCAAGCAAGCGACCAGATTGGATTTTTTGAAAGGTGTACTGAGGGCCAACGGTGGTGGTCTGTTTTGCCCCAATCACTCCGGGCGCGTCAATGCGAGCAGGAGCAGCGTGCTTACGGCTACACACCTCCATCTCTGCATGCCTAAATGACCCCAAAGAACTGGAAGTGTCACTGGATTGACACCTAGACAAGACACCTCTTCGGACGTTCGCTGGGCTATCTCTGCTGACCTCAAACAGATTTTTATGGAAGTCGGCAAGAGGAATAGACCGCTTGACTATATTGGAATGAGACATCTTTTGTGGCAGTCCGGCAAAATCACAAAAGGAATAAGAGCTCTGATGTTGTTGTTGTTGTTGTATCTCACTGGCTAGTGAGGGTGGAGGAGGACGACTGGCTAGTGAGGGTGGAGGAGGACGACGACGACAACAACGACGATGAAAAGCAGGAAGAGGATGACGAAGTGTGGTGTCCCTGATCATAGCAGAGGGAAGGGAACCAGCAGGGATGGCCAATGTGTGAAGGCTCATCTTATTTTCATGATACACAGAACTGGCTGGTAGGGCTGTAGAACCAGGGCAGGGAGGAGGAGGAGGAGGAGGAGGAAGATTGCTGAACATTGGAACTAGCAAGTCTCCTCGCTGCGAAATGACGTCAATCTTTTCGGGCGCTTCAAAGGGAGCCGGAAGGGAACCCTGGAGAAGAAGTGGAGAGTGCAGTGGAGAGGAAGGGTCTCTGGCTCTGGTTCTGGCTGTGGTTCTGGCTCTGGCACTGACTGCTTTCCTGGGTGCAATGTCGCCATCGCCGTCGCTCGCTAAAAAGTCTCTCTGTTGTTGAGGTGCTCCATGAAATAGTGAAATGCTTGAAGACGAACGGTCATCACCGAGAAGCAAGCCATACTCGTCCATGTGGGCAGAGCCATTCTCATCCATGCGGGCAGAGCCATACCCGTCTATGAGGGCGGAGCCATACCCGTCCATGAGATCAGAGCCATCATCGTCCATGAGAGCAGAACCATCCTCGTCCATAGAGCTCAACAAATCACAGGAAGCTTCCGTGTAGGCCAGGCTTTCACTCTCATCACACTGAAAACAAAGGGAGTTAGGGTTACTCTCAAATGATCAAAAACTGAAAATATTCTGTTAACTTGCCAGTGATGTTCATAAATTGAATAACTGAATGCAAGTCTAGAGTAGGACTCGGCGATATACAACATCGATAATTATCTAATGCAATAACGCATACAATATAGCCTATTGCTTATGTTGTTCATTTCATACAACCTTCATTTGCTTACCTTTATCATGGGTACCAATAATTTTGGAGGGCACTATATATACACATATATACTTGTATGTGTGTGTATGTATTAATGTATTATGCATTACCATTTCCATAGTGGAAAAACATTCTTGCTCCTCTATTACGTCCATTTCTTGCTCTCCCTCCCATCCCAAGTACGGCAAAAAATCCACATCCTCCTTGAAAATCAGCTCGGGAATGTCTGTGAAACCGATGTCTGGTCTCTCTGTACCCTGTGGTCAGAAACAAGAGCTGTTATTGGTCTCTCTGTACCATGTGGTCAGAAAAAAGAGCTGCTATTGGTCTTTCTGTACCATGTGGTAAAAAAAAGAGCTGCTATTGGTCTCTCTGTACCATGTGGTCAGAAAAAAGAGCTGTTATTGGTCTCTCTGTACCCTGTGGTCAGAAAAAAGAGCTGCTATTGGTCTCTCTGTACCCTGTGGTCAGAAAAAAGAGCTGCTATTGGTCTCTCTGTACCCTGTGGTCAGAAAAAAGAGCTGCTATTGGTCTCTCTGTACCATGTGGTCAGAAAAAAGAGCTGCTATCGGTCTCTCTGTATCCCGTGGTCAGAAGAAAAGAGCTGCTATTCATTCATGTTACTTTATTTTGATTGACATCATCTTTCCAAGCCCAAGATCCGACTAATCAGCAACTAAATGGCCTCGACCATCTCCTTGTGAAATCAAGAATAAAATATGTTATTATGTTGTATATATAATCCAAAATATGCATATGCACGACACCAACTCCAATATACTATCTTTCATTTGTAAAAGCAGTGCATTTTATTACATTTTATTGACTGACCCTGCAGATAAAAATATGACATCCCAGATACAGTTAGAATTAAATTCACCCAGTGACAGAACCTTGCAGTCACCTCTAAATGAAGAGATAAGATGTAGGCATTGCACACAGCACATTGTACTTGTGGTGACCATGACAATGTGGTTTTTGACATAAGTGGCACAAGTACCCAGGAAACAAACTCAGTATTCAATCACAGTATTTAATCACCCGCGTAAACTAAATAATTAGCATTATTTTTACCCATTTATATTCATGTGGATGATTAAATCCTCTTTGATGAGTTAGTTTAGTGGGTACCTATGCCATCTATGTTGATAAGCATGTTTCATAAACACAACAAATGCTAATCAATTGATATGTATTTGTTATGCATGCGCATGTGTTATGTATTTGTTATGCATGAGTGATAGCTCTACTGCTTCCCATGCGAGCAGCCGTGAAGCGCAGTGCACTGTGGTGGGGAAAGATTACCCACGATTCCTCTGGCCACAGCTGGCACACCTACCCTCTCCTCTATGGCCACGAAGCTGGTGTACTGGGTTACAATGGAGTATTCTTTGCTCAGCTCGATGATGTAGGACTTAAGCTCCTCTTTCTTTCCCTGGGGATGTGAAGAAGAAGCAGGAAAATGAGCCCAGGCCAGACACAGACCGGCACCTTTAAACGCTCGCACACACAGGAGAATGAGCCCAGGCCAGACACGGACCGGCACGTTTAAACGCTCACACACACAGGAGAATGAGCCCAGGCCAGACCCGGACCGGCACATTTAAATGCTCACACACACAGGAGAATGAGCCCAGACCAGACCAGCACATTTAAACGCTCACACACGCAGGAGAATGAGCCCAGGCCAGACCCGTATCGGCACATTTAAACGCTCGCACACGCAGGAGAATGACACCAGACCAGACCAAACCGGCACATTTAAACGCTCACACACGCAGGAGAATGAGCCCAGGCCAGACCCGTATCGGCACATTTAAACGCTCGCACACGCAGGAGAATGAGCCCAGGCCAGACCCGTATCGGCACATTTAAACGCTCACACACGCAGGAGAATGAGCCCAGGCCAGACCCGTATCGGCACATTTAAACGCTCGCACACGCAGGAGAATGACACCAGACCAGACCAAACCGGCACATTTAAATGCTCACACGCCTGGCACCCACCTCATGCTCTGCCTCGTCGGTGTGCAAACTGCCGTCCTCATAGTCCCTAATGACAGCCCTCGCTGTCAGCTTGTGCAGGAACTGGAACAGGAGAGCATAAGAAACACTAATGTTTTCCCTCCCAGCACACGGCACACACACACGGCACACATTAGCACTGGCTGCAATGTGGGAAACCGCCACAGCAAGCTGCACAGGGTAAACAGCGATGGGTCCGATGTGCCCTGATGTCTTACTGTGCCTTTGGTCTTCTGCAGCTCGGAGGTGGACACGACCGTCTCGATCTCCTGCTCGCTCAGCTTGCCGTACAGGCTGGCCTTCAGGGAGGGAGCAGAAACCCTTACTCAGCAGTTTTCATCTCTCGCCCTCATTTGCATGTAACAACAGTAAAGATAAAACAAACAGCACTAGACTGTAACACAATCAAAACAAACCACCTGGGTACAGTGGGGTGGGGGAGGGGGGGGGGGTGCAGTGTGGGGTATCTGGGTGCAGTGGGGGGGCGGGGGTACCTGGGTGCATTGGGGGGGAGGGCGGGGTGTTGGGTATCTGGGTGCAGTGGGGGGGCGGGAATACCTGGGTTCAGTGTGGGGTATCTGGGTGCAGCGGGGGGGGGGATACCTGGGTTCAGTGGGGGGGGGGCGGGGGTACCTGGGTGCAGTGGGGGGGCGGGGGTACCTGGGTGCAGTTGGGGGGGGGCGGGGTGTGGGATACCTGGGTGCAGTGGGGGGGCGGGGGTACCTGGGTGCAGTGGGGGGGGTACCTGGGTGCAGTGGGACACGAAACCATAGACGAGGGTGTGGCAGTCGCTGAACAGCGCGTGCAGCTGGGCGGGGGCCTGACGGGGCGGGGCCGAGGCGGGGTTAAACTGCTGCCACTTCACCGACACCGAGCTGCAGCCAGGGCAAGACATGCGTCTGGCCTGAGACGACACCTGTCAATCAAAACAGACATGCATCTGGCCTCAGACGACACCTGTCAATCAAAACACATGCGTCTGGCCTCAGATGACACCTGTCAATCAAAACAGACATGCGTCTGGCCTGAGATGACACCTGTATACTAGTGTTTCCCCCAGGTTTAAATGTGAATGTGTACTAGTGTTACCCAGGTTTAAATGTGAATGTGCACTAGCGTTACCCCCAGGTTTAAATGTGAATGTGCACCAGTGTTTTCCCCAGGTTTGAATGTGAATGTGCACCAGTGTTTTAACGTATCGAAGCTCACAGACTCCAAAAGTATCCGGGGTAACGTTAGCCATAACACGTTGTTGACAACGTTGGCGCCAAATTGCAATCGCGGACTGGAGCCGGGTGCGATCACTAACCGGGGGATAAACCTTTTCTTTATCAA
Organism: Ilyophis sp. 1 JC-2022; assembly: GCA_022702515.1. Classification (NCBI taxonomy): domain Eukaryota; kingdom Metazoa; phylum Chordata; class Actinopteri; order Anguilliformes; family Synaphobranchidae; genus Ilyophis; species Ilyophis sp. 1 JC-2022. The sequence continues at coordinate 40,279,880 of CM040398.1, forward strand.
CAGTGACGGTGTAAGTTTCTTCCATCAAAATTCTAACCTTTTCCACCCAGTTGTGCTTCGTCTTGGTGTCGAAGAATTCATAGGCTCCGCCCCCTGCCTGGGCCAGCGCTCTCAGCATGTGCCGATTGGCTGTTGGGCTGAAGAAAGAACACAAGAAATCCAGCTGATTTAGAAACCTCTGTTAGAAATGTTGCTCTTGGAATGATAATGGAAGCAAGGATTTGAAAACTATATTAAGCAAGTGGCACCTACTGGTCCCTTACCTGACCCCACAGGTGAACAGGCGGGTGTGCCCGATGTTCTCCCGCACAAGCTTCAGGGTGAGGGCCTCATTGTGAATGTGGCCATCTGAAATCAGCAGTAGATTCCTAATGCCCCTCGATGGCGGCAGCAGGCTCAGGCTGCGCAGGGGTCGCCAAAGCTCAGTGCTGCCCCCAACTGGTGGGGAGGACTGAGACCACAAGGACCAGGAAAAAACAGGAAACAAGTTCATGTACATCAGTGCAATGTAGCACACATTTCCCCAAGCTTAGGGAGCATATGGTAAGACTCACCATTGCAAAGTTTGTGGCTGGTAAGAGGGCATTGCTGCAGGACTGGGAGAACAGGAAGAGCTCTTTATGGACTGCAGAAAAGAGACAGTAAAACCCGTTTCACAGAGTGAAAAACACGCAGACTGTGCAGCCGTACTGCTACGCTCTACATGTTATAATGTGCAGAGGTAATAATATAAGCCACCCTTCCAAAGATTCTCCACTTATTTTACTCCAAACACACGCAGCAGACGGACACAATGGAGGCGATTATTTACAGCCAAACCCAGCGCGCAGAAGCAGCTGGAGTCTCACCTGTGCCAAAGGAGAGGATGTTGACCCTGACCTGAGGGTCCAGTGTTCTCAGGGCCTGAACGGCAATCCTACGCGCGTTCCGCATGGCCCCGCCCCTCATTGACTCTGACGTGTCGAGCAAGATCACCACCTCCACGTCCCCGCCCCCGTGCCGGGGGCCGGCCTCATCGCTGGGGTCAAAGTGTGGGTAGAACACCAGCATGCAGGCCTGCGGACAGATGAGAGGGACAAACATGCCTCTTTTTTTCCCTTTCACTTAATGCCAACACCAAAATACATGTGTGGTGTCCCATTCCACAGAGTAGTCTCAGCCCCGCTGGTGGAGCACCTGGTTTGTGTGGAAAATCCGGAATTTCCACATCTCCCTCCCAGGTATGTCACCCGCGTGTGAAAACTTGCACATAATTAAGTGCCCCGCCTTCATTAAGTGCCCTGCCTTCATTACGCTGCTTGTAGGATTATGTGATTCTGAAAAGTGTATTTAGTTTTGGGGACTACTGTTAAAGATGACACTCTCTGGCAGCAAACGGAGCCATTCCTTAAGTGACACATCTGAAGTCAAATGGCCAGAATTTGAGGAACTTGTGAAAAGGCTTTTAAAATGATCTAATAAATCCTGACTGCCGCATTGTTAGCTCAAGTCTAGATCTCTGGACAAACATATTTTTCTAGTTTTGTTTGCAGTGTAAAACAGTGTTATGAGTGAGTGACACCCAGGAGAAAGAGAGAGAGAGACGGAGAGAAAGACAGACATCCAGGAGAAAGAGAGAGAGAGCAGAGAGGTGGAGACGAAGAGAAAGACAGACACCCAGGAGAAAGAGAGAGTGGAGAGGTGGAGATGGAACGGAGGGAAAGACCTGGCTGTCTTTATCAGGGTGGTTCTCTACCCACATCCTGGGCAGGTGGGCCTGGGACAGGCTGAAGGAGAGCTGGAATCCTCCAGGCCCAAGAGTCTGACCTGGGAGCATACTGACTACTGCCATGCAGTCCGTTTTCTGTGAACATCAAAGGTAATACCACACACACACACACACCACACACACACACACACACACACACACACCATACACACACACACGCATTAACGTCTTCATCAGTGACTGCATGGTTTATGGTCTTCTACTCGAACTGCTTCTTCTGTTTTATGGTTTTGTAATATTGCCGGACTTTGTACAATCACAGAAACCATCATTAAATCATAGCTACTGCCCTATGTAGACCCAGCCCACTTTAAGAAGCTGTTCCTCAGTGGCGATCAGACCATCTCTGGTACTAACATGCCTAACAGCCACTTCATTCCTCAGGCACCAGGACCTTCTGGCAGACTGGCACACTTCAGTGATGGCATAGACTTGTGTGATTTTAATGAGGGGACAAGCTGAGCGTGTGGGCAGTGGGGCCCCGTTACCTTCGTTTTAATGAGGTGAGTCACACAAGAGAGGTCCAAGATCTTATAGGGCATCTGGATGCACATGTCCAGGGCAAAAAGTCTGTGGGCGGGCGGTCACCTTGTTAGAAACTGCCAGTCAACTGTTGCCAAAGCCTTGCAAATTTAGCCATAAAAATGGTAAAAACACTAACAAAAGTTTACACATATATGCTCAGTTTATTTTTAGTTTTATCTATTTATTTTTCCTTAGACTTGTTGTGACCCTTCAAAAGTCAATATAAGATTAAAGGAAAGTTCAGTTTAGACAATAAAAACATGTCTCATTCTCCAAAGAGAAATAGCAGGAAACCTTAAACACCCTCCCCCCAACCTGACACAACTGTTTCTACTTGCTATTGCTATGGAAACCTATTGTTATGGAGTGCTCCGAAAAATCAACTGCATATATTTCTCGATTTTACCTGATTTATCAAGCCGAAAATGAAACACTCACCTGTCTGACTGCTCGTCATCCACACACACCTTCTCCACTGACACCTAACACCCAGAAAACACCATCAGCCTCATTACATACAGAAAACACCATCAACCTCCTCATTACACACAGAAAACACCATCAACCTCATTACACACAGAAAACACCATCAACCTCCTCATTACACACAGAAAACACCATCAACCTCCTCATTACACACAGAAAACACCATCAACCTCCTCATTACACACAGAAAACACCATCAACCTCCTCATTACACACAGAAAACACCATCAACCTCCTCATTACACACAGAAAACACCATCAACCTCCTCATTACACACAGAAAACACCATCAACCTCCTCATTACACACAGAAAACACCATCAACCTCCTCATTACACACAGAAAACACCATCAACCTCCTCATTTCACACAGAAAACACCATCAACCTCCTCATTACACACAGAAAACACCATCAACCTCCTCATTACACACAGAAAACACCATCAACCTCCACATTACACACATGTACACAAATAAAATTGTATTATTTTGCTTCGATCACATATGTTATAGCACATTTGAACAGAAACAAGATACTTTATTTTTGACTTGTGTGCATATAGCTTGACTCATTAAGCAATACAAATACATTTATACATAAAACAAACTTATCACAAAACTATTATCTCATTTTAATTGAAATGAAATAAATAGAGCCAGAACAAGCAGAGTAACAGGGATTTCACATTTAACGCACCTGGCGTTTGGAGTTCAGTGGTTAAGGTGAATATTGAGTACCTGAGTCCTCTGGTTCAAGGCTTTGCTCTGTTGCCATGGTGCCACGCTTCCAGGCAGTGAGAATAGGAGGTTTCCCGCCCTAACGACCAGCTCTGAGATGTAGGTGACTTTGATCAGAACTGTAGCCCCAGGTGGCAGGTTTCCCACACTGATGGTGAACACGTCCTACAGGAAAGACAAACCATATAGTCATTATATAGCCTGAGCTATTCCCATCCACAGTGTCATATGCTATCATTTTAAAAAAACCTCAAGGTGACTTTCTCTTCAAAATGGCTTGAGGCAGCATGGGTTGCTACATAACCATGAAAAACATTCTCAAACCTGAATGCAGGGTCCTGACCAATATTATGCGCCTTTATTTTCTGTTCATACTGGACTTCATTTGGGTGCTTAATCTCTTTTTACAACTTTTTACTGGTTTGTCTGAAAAGTACTATGAAAACGATGCTGTTGTGTTTTAATACTCATTGCTAGAACGTGTCAGCTTGGCCCAGGAACTATAATACTGCTAGGAATTTCGCTGCAAATGGAAAATTACAAGGATGCAGAAAAGTGCTCAACGCTCAGAATATTTTTTATCTGTTTAAAACATGCCACCCTTTTCCGTTTCCTTTGAGTTATGCTTATGAGCTCAGACCTCTAATTTCACCACCTCTCTACCCCAATTAATCAAACATTAAGGTAGAAATTTACCATAGCAATTCCATATTATATTTAGGCTCAGCTGGTCAACCGACATCAGTCTGTTTGCATTTTATCAATAATGTAATCTCATAAAAGATGCAATACAGGACACAGATAATATCTATATGCATAGGAAATAATGGCAAATGAAAGAAAAGGACGTACGGGTGCGTCCTGGTCCATTAGGTATGCCCCATGACCCTTTTCAATGGCCTGCCTGTACTCTCTCCTGGCCTGCTCTTTCTCTTTCACCTGTGAGGGGGAGAATAAATACAACCCACAAGGACTGAGACTCACATCCCATACACTCATACTGTATGACCCAGACTTGCCCCATACACTCATACTGTATGATCAAGACTTGCCCCATACACCCATACTGTATGACCCAGACTTGCCCCATACACTCATACTGTATGATCAAGACTTGCCCCATACACCCATACTGTATGACCCAGACTTGCCCCATACACTCATACTGTATGACCCAGACTTGCCCCATACACCCATACTGTATGACTCAGACTTGCCCCATACACTCATACTGTATGACTCAGACTTGCCCCATACACTCATACTGTATGACCCAGACGTGCCCCATACACCCATACTGTATGACCCAGACTTGCACCATACACCCATACTGTATGACCCAGACTTGCCCCATACACCCATACTGTATGACCCAGACTTGCCCCATACACCCATACCTGTCCCACTATGTGCTTCCCATTGATGAAGGCCTCAAATCCACACACCGCTGCAGACTCGTCCAGTGGAAAGACATACTTGGCCTCGATTGGAACCTTGCTCAGGTTGGTGTAAGACTGAAAAATAATCACCTGAGAAGATGGAAAATCAAGGAATTTAATGAGGTGCTAGCGAGCCCTGTCTGTGACACACTGTGTGTGATAGTGAGCCCTGTCTGTAACACACTGTGCTAGCGAGCCCTGTCTGTGACAAACTGTGTGCGTTAGGGAGCGCTGTCTGTGACACACTGTGTGTAATAGGGAGCCCTGTCTGTGACACACTGTGCTAGCGAGCCCTGTCAGTGTCACAAGGTGTGTGGTAGGGAGCCCTATATACCTGTGTTAGCAGGTACATGTGTTACAGTAACGTACCTGTGTTAGCAGGTCCATGTGTTACAGTAATGTACCTGTATTAGCAGGTTTACAGTAATGTACCTGTGTTAGCAGGTTTATAGTATTGTACCTGTGTTAGCAGGTTTACAGTAACATACCTGTGTTAGCAAGTACATGTGTTACAGTAACATACCTGTGTTAGCAGGTCCATGTGTTACAGTATCATACCTGTGTTAGCAGGTCCATGTGTTACAGTAACATACCTGTGTTAGCAGGTTTACAGTAATATATGTTAGCAGGCTTACAGTAACGTACCTGTGTTAGCAGGTTTACAGTATTGTACCTGTGTTAGCAGGTTTACAGTAACGTACCTGTGTTAGCAGGTTTACAGTAATGTACCTGTGTTAGCAGGTCTATGTGTTAAAGTAACGTAGCTGTGTTAGCAGGTTTACAGTAACGTACCTGTTAGCAGGTTTACCTGTGTTAGAAGGTTTACAGTAACGTACCTGTGTTAGCAGGTTTACAGTAACATACCATAGCAGGTTTACAGTAACGTACCTGTGTTAGGTTTACAGTAACATACCTGTGTTAGCAGGTTTACAGTATCGTACCTGTGTTAGCAGGTTTACAGTAACGTACCTGTGTTAGCAGGTTTACAGTATCGTACCTGTGTTAGCAGGTTTACAGTAACGTACCTGTGTTAGCAGGTTTACAGTATCGTGCCTGTGTTAGCAGGTTTACAGTAACGTACCTGTGTTAGCAGGTTCACAGTAACATACCTGTGTTAGCAGGTTCACAGTAACATACCTGTGTTAGCAGGTTTACAGTAACGTACCTGTGTTAGCAGGTTTACAGTATCATACCTGTGTTAGCAGGTTTACAGTAAACGTACCTGTGTTAGCAGGTCCAGGAGCTTGCACTTCACGTGGACAGCCTGTAAGGGCAGGGGCTGGCCGCTATTGTCTAGCAGTCCTGCAGTGACCTCCTCCAGGGGGTTTTTATATCCTCCAACACTGTCGTCCTCACCGTCTGCCACTGCATTAGGGGTAAACAGGCAAGCACTCAGCTGTCAGCACCCCAAAATCACAGGCTCGCCAAACTGCTCATTCACACACAAACATTATGAATTCTTCAAGGATCAAAGAGAAAACACATTTGGAAAAAAACTCTTTCATTTTAGTTTTTTAAGTTTAAAAAATAAAAAACGATGGAGTGCGTTTCGCGCGGTCGCTGTAGTGCGTTTCGCGCGGTAGATGTAGTGCGTATCGCGCGGTCGCTGTAGTGCGTATCGCGCGGTCGCTGTAGTGCGTATCGAGCGGGACTTACACAGGTCAGAATTGGAAGCCTGCTGAGACACGTCAGACGAAAGGTCAAGGGTCGGCTGGAACGTCTTCACCGGTTCGTCGTCCAAACTAAACTGCACCACGTACTTCATCTGAACCTGGTCTGTCTGGTACACTACGTACTCGTCATCCTATCACAAACACAAACACAAAGCAACACATACTCGTCATCCTAACACAAACACAAACACAAACCAACACATACTCGTCATCCTAACACAAACACAAACCAACACATACTCGTCATCCTAACACAAACACAAACACAAACACAAACCAACACATACTCGTCATCCTGGAGAGCACAGACACAAACACAAAGCATTCATGTCAGGACCAACATTTTCATTACACTTATTTATTATTTTTATTTCACAGAAACACTAATCAACACTTCTGTAACAGTGTAAGATTCAGCTCTGAATAAAGAGGTTTCACAGCAGCACAATGTAAGAGATGCGCTCATTTTTTATTTTTTATGATCCTCACACACACCTCAAAATCAGAGGGCACTTTTGGGGAGCGTCGCACGCCGTGGACGCTATGGCAACCCTCCGGGGCGGAGCTCAGGCTGACATCCTTCTTACGGAGATCTTTGCATTTGCCCAGGGCCACGTCACAGACCAGCAACAGCCGAGAGGCGTCTGTGCTGCCAGGCATGGAGTACTTCAGGCTGGTGCTGTCGGGCAGCATTGCAAAACGTCAGTAAAGAAACTGGTCATGTGACCAGAGAACAACAGCATTTTATAGCATCAGTAAAGAAACTGGTCATGTGACCAGAGAACAACAGCGTTTTATAGCATCAGTAAACAAACTGGTCATGTGACCAGAGAACAGCAGCATTATGAAACGTCAGTAAATAAACTGGTCATGTGACCAGACAACAACAGCGTTTTATAGCATCAGTAAACAAACTGGTCATGTGACTCTACTGGGACACACGCACACTTCAGTAAGGTGTTTAACAAGAAATGCTTCAGGAAAATAGCTCGCTGTATAAATTAGGCCTCTATATTTCCACATTTCTGTAATCGCAAACAGAATTCAGGTTTGATCTCTTCACATTCAGCAATATTCACTTCCTAGCTGATAATACCATATCATTGTAAGAATAAACAGGAAACTTATGAATCATAGTTAACCTTGGAATAAACTCAGACTGCTTGGCCTGGTTCAGATAAATTATCCTTAGTCCATTACAATCAGTCATCTTAGCTTATATTTTACAGATATTTTATGAGCAGACAGTCAAGCAAAAAACAAATTACTTTACCCCTAAAACAAATTACTTTACCCCTAAAACAAATTCTTGTTTATAATTGTTCATCTACTCATGAATTCATGACAAAAAACAAAGTATTGTTTTTATATTAAATTGTCATAATATTCATTATGTACTTGCATAAGTCCTAGTATATTTTTTATGTAATCTTGGAGCTAATTCTTGATCTAAGAATCACTTTTATCACATCATTGTACTAGAGTGCAGTTGACAGACATGAGTGTAAATAGATAATCCTCTCACCTTAGTGAATCGCTGAAGTAAATTCCACTGCCCAGCTTCCCAACATCTGTCCTTTCTATCCCATGATGCTCCACTCCAACTCTTGGCAGCAACAGCCCCCTGAGGGAGAAATGAACGTGTTAATCAGAGTGCTCCGCCAGTCACAGCTCTCCCGCCAGTCACATGTCGAATGTCAGAGTGATTGGCAGGTTATTGAGTCAGAGCTTTCACTCACCGGGACAGAATTCCCACAAAGTTTGTGGGAGCAGAGGAGTGTAGGAGGGATCGCACGTTCCCCATGTCTCCCCGAAACGTCTGCAGCTCCACTGGCCTGCTTACACGGAACAGCTGCTGGATCTGCAACGGCCTACAGAGAAACATGGACACTGACCAATGGCGGCTGTAGAACACACAGCCAATCAGCAACGGCGGCTCTGGAACGCACAGCCAATCAGCAATGGCGGCTCTGGAAGACACAGCCAATCAGGGTGTCCCGTGGCGCTTATACCTCTCCCGGAGAAGACTTCTGACAGACAGGAACTCGGAGCTCTCCGGGGGTACGCGATCGATGCTGCACCCCAGTGCGCGGTATTTACCCAGACACGGCGGACTGGGGTTCCACAGCGTGGCCTCGCTCACCTTCAGCATGTCCCTGATCAGCTGATAAAGAGCCACAGTGTATCTATCGCATAATAATAACAATAATAATAATAATACATTTTATTTATGTAGCGTTTTTCCGAATGCTCAAAGATGCTCGGTATGGCGATGAGACAGTAAAGCATCAAAACAAACCAATGGGAATTATTTAATTCCCTGCATCTGTACTGCATCTGTACTGCATAAACTACACATACCTGCGTCTGTGGTGCATAAACTACACAGCACATACCATCCCTGTGTCTGTGCTGTAAACTACACAGCACATACCATCCCTGTGTCTGTGCTGTAAACTACACAGCACATACCATCCATGTGTCTGTGCTGTAAACTACAGAGCACATACCATCCCTGTGTCTGTGGGGAATAAACTACACAGCACATACCATCCCTGTGTCTGTGCTGTAAACTACACAGCACATACCATCCCTGTGTCTGTGCTGTAAACTACACAGCACATACCATCCCTGTGTCTGTGCTGTAAACTACACAGCACATACCATCCCTGTGTCTGTGCTGTAAACTACACAGGTCCAGTTTGACTGAGATGGTATGGAGGGTGAGCGTTACCTGGCACAGGTCCAGTTTGACTGAGATGGTATGGAGGGTGAGCGTTACCTGGCACAGGTCCAGTTTGACTGAGATGGTATGGAGGGTGAGCGGTACCTGGCACAGGTCCAGTTTGACTGAGATGGTGCGCAGGGTGGGGATGCATTCTTGCTTGTGGGGCAGGAGGGTGTAGAATTCATCCATCAGCTCCAGCAGCTGTTTCTGATCCCTGCTCTCCTTCAGGCCCTTGTGCACATGCAGCAATAGCCCTTCCGCCCTGCTCACCTGCAGCCAGGTAACATACAAGCACACAGAGGTCACTCACACATTATACACAGGTAACATACAAGCACACAGAGGTCACTCACTCACACATTATACACAGGTAACATACAAGCACACACAGATCACTCACACATTATACACAGGTAACATACAAGCACACACAGATCACTCACACATTATACACAGGTAACATACAAGCACACACAGATCACTCACACATTATACACAGGTAACATACAAGCACACGCAGATCACTCACACATTACACACAGGTAAATATACTGTATATGCTACAGGTAGTAGTTCCTAAAACACAGGTACAGTATGTAGTATCCCACCTATAAACGTTAGTTGTGCAAGAAACTTCGACCACACTGGTTAAAACAAACAGGCTGCCTTAAATATACGTGAACAGTGAACCAATCCTTACATCATTGAGGCTGATGTTGGTTATGGGGATCTTGAGAATGTTTCCCAGGCAACCAAGGGCTTCTGTCCATAAGAGCTCCACAAACACGCCCACTTCCTGTGAGACGGCACTGCTGCTCATTTTCTCCTCCAGAAGCAGCTGTCAATCATACAGAACACAGGCAGCTGTTACTCACAGTGAACTTCCCAACTGACACCTGACACACGAGTCCAGCCTGCCTCTCACTCTCCGGCGTCTACCAGCATTTGTCACTCTCAGCTGTTCTTATAATAGTCATTTTGAGACGTTCTCTGCCAGTTTTTGGCACATTCATTACCCTCTATGGAAAATCGTATTTAATTAGAGAAAAGTCATTAGCTGTGTCGAGTGTGCTGTTGCGCTTCGGTCTGTCCTTTTTACACAGATTAGTTGCAGGTGCAGAAATCACAATTGATAATGAAGGCTAACCGAAGTAGACTCGCACACCACAAACTGGAAAAAAGGAAAAACTCCTTAAGATGAGGCAGCGACATTATAGGCAGTGCTAACATACAGTATCAGTGACTCATTGGCTCGTACAATCATTGTGTTTTTAAAAGTTATATTTTTAGGGCGTTTCAGTTTTACAGTGTATAGACAGGAAGAGGGAGAGACATGCTGTGCAATAAAAGTCACGCGGATGGATTTGAACCCGCCGATGTCGCAGCGTGCAATGAGCATGTGGACGGTGCTCTTACAGGCGACGCCACCAGACAACCCCACAATCAGTGTGTTCTGCTGTGGGCAACCAAGCCTTCTGATTTTCTCAATGTAGCTTCACCTGTAGCGTCATCACCAGAAACGAGCATCAGCATGCGGTGAGGCTTACTGCAGCCCCCAGGCCCTGAGTCTGTGTGTTCAGCTCTAACTGCAGCCCCCAGGCCCTGAGTCTGTGTGTTCAGCTCTAACTGCAGCCCCCAGGCCCTGAGTCTGTGTGTTCAGCTCTAACTGCAGCCCCCAGGCCCTGAGTCTGTGTGTTCAGCTCTAACTGCAGCCCCCAGGCCCTGAGTCTGTGTGTTCAGCTCTAACTGCAGCCCCCAGGCCCTGAGTCTGTGTGTTCAGCTCTAACTGCAGCCCCCAGGCCCTGAGTCTGTGTGTTCAGCTCTAACTGCAGCCCCCAGGCCCTGAGTCTGTGTGTTCAGCTCTAACTGCAGCCCCCAGGCCCTGAGTCTGTGTGTTCAGCTCTAACTGCAGCCCCCAGGCCCTGAATCTGTGTGTTCAGCTCTAACTGCAGCCCCCAGGCCCTGAGTCTGTGTGTTCAGCTCTAACTGCAGCCCACAGGCCCTGAGTCTGTGTGTTCAGCTCTAACTGCAGCCCCCAGGCCCTGAGTCTGTGTGTTCAGCTCTAACTGCAGCCCCCAGGCCCTGAGTCTGTGTGTTCAGCTCTAACTGCAGCCCCCAGGCCCTGAGTCTGTGTGTTCAGCTCTAACTGCAGCCCCCAGGCCCTGAGTCTGTGTGTTCAGCTCTAACTGCAGCCCACAGGCCCCGAGTCTGTGTGTTCAGCTCTAACCTGCTGTAGCGTAGCTGAGCCGAGGCCCTCAGGTTGTGGAGGCAGTGCAGTCTTCAGTTTGAAATCCTGGATGTAAAGCTCCTTCTCCAGCATCTCATACACCTGTAGGGCCTCCTCAGAGCTGGAGCAGTGCACCAGCTTATCACGAGTCACCACTGCCTATGGGAGGACATACAGAACGACATCATCCCCCTCATCATCATCATCACCACCCTCCTCATCATCATCACCGTCCTCATCACCATCATCATCATCATCATCATCATCACTATCACCGTCCTCATCATCATCATCACTGCCATCACTACCACACAACCTGGCTCTTCGTCATTATTGCATCCTGATAGCCAGCTCTATTATGGTGTTGCTTTCATAAATGCCTAATTATTATTTTATTTTGTATATATATATTTATTTATTTGTTTATTTTTCAGTGTTTATTTTCCATAAATGTTTTCTATTTTTTATATTATGTTTTTTTCTCTGTAAAGCACTTTGTGCTGTATATGCTCAAAGTGCTATACAAATAAAATTATTATTATTATTATTATTATTATCTTGATGGCTAGCTTTATTATCTGCGAGTGAGTGAGTGACAGCAAATGCAGAGGATAGTATTAGCGTTTCATGATGAATGCTAAATAAACAGCTGCTTTCATTTGTTTGACTGTTGATTAGCAGGTTAGAGCACAGGTGCACAAGAGGGTGTGAAGGTTAACCTTTGACCTCACCTGAGCGGCCTGACCCTGGCTCCAGTGTCGTACCACGCGGTACTGGCGTCCTGTCTGTGCCTTGCAGCTCTGCAGCTCCAACACTGACCACCTCCTGCCTGGGCTTGCCTGGAAGATACACATTAATTAGCACTTCCTGCTTGGGCTAACCTGGAACATACACATTAATCAGCACTTCCTGCTTGGGCTAACCTGAAACATACACATTAATCAGCATTTCCTGCTTGGACTAACCTGGAACATACACATTCATTTGCACTTCCTGCTCTGACTAACCTGGAACATACACATTAATCAGCACGTCCTGCTTGGGCTAACCTAGAACATACACATTAATCAGCATTTCCTGCTTGGGCTAACCTGGAACATACACATTCATTTGCACTTCCTGCTTGGACTAACCTGGAACATACACATTAATCAGCACTTCCTGCTTGGGCTAACCTGGAAGATACACATTAATCAGCACTGTGAATTTAAAAGAGTTTAACATACATAGTCAAACATGTACCAAACAGACCTTTATCTCATACACACGCACATACTTTCACAAACATCTCCCACAGACTATTGATCTCGCAAGCACACTTACACACAAACTGTCTCACTCTCACACATACACACACACACACACACACACAATATACATATATACAGTATCTTAGCTTTACAAAACATGTTCTGAAAATCTGCACAAAATGGTAGGCTTACTTTCTCAAAAATTGAATACTTGGCCACCTCGAAGTTAGAGGGATAAATTGGCAGATCACTGTCATTTTCACTGTAAACTCTACAAGACAAGAAAAATAGGTCAATAACTCTGCACACATTGACACTGCTAGACAATAAGGGCAAGAGTTTATGGGCCTGTTCCATTAATCAGCGCTTAGCCGAGTGGATGCTCGTCTCACGCATTTCCAGTAATTGCCCACAGTGTACAAGTAGGCGCGAAGCCTGCAGTGTGCGGAGTATACACTGCAAAAATGGGACACCCTTATCGAATGGGACACCCTTATCGACTCAAGATGTTGTTCCAGGTCGTGATGAGTTTTTTTAACGGCTCTCTTTGGTAAACGGGAACCGATTCTTTTCAGCGAGCGATCCATTTAGTTTGGCTCTTTTTCCTCCCCCTTTTTTAGTCAATGTTATGCCAGAGATCTCTGGTTATGCCTATGGCTAGTTCCTGGTTGTGATGGGGGGTGGGTCTCTGACTCTTTGGACTCCTGAACGTGATTCATTATGGGATACACTACGCTCCAAATAGCGCTCCTAAGCAGTATTAGGGGAAGAGTGCATTAATTGTGCACTGCGTTTTGGTATTTTCTTTACCAGTGCCACGTGAAAGTGCACTTAAGTAGACAAACGTTTGGGCAATGGGACAGGTGTGGGTAATGAGACAGGCCCATACACTAGAACAGAATATGTGCTGTATCCATGGCGGACATGCCACTCACACAAAGAAAAACAACATAAAATTTCAGTTAAAAATTTACAGTGTACAGTGTACTGAGCACACATGTTTAATACATACAAGTCAGGTTGCTACAAAATTAAAAGTCACTAATGAAAATATTCCCTCTGAGTCACACATTCTGTTGGCTCCCTCACAAGCTGTGAAAACTGCCGCAGTAATTCCAACACACCTGTGCTTCCCCAGGTATGTTCCGCTCCGCGCCTCTCCATCCTTCCTGCCTTTCTCCACATCTTTCTGTTTAACCTTGTGAGCTTCGGGTGCTTTGGGTTTAGGCTGATCTCTGGACTTCTGCCCCACAGGCGTCTGGCTAGGCATCTTAATCACTTTAAAACCAACACAATGACATAAAGCCACCATCAGCCAATGCACAGGATGAAACGCATACAGAAACATCCCACAGATGCCTTATAGTGGTGTGACATTTTCACAAATGACATTGCCAATAATAATCTCAAACCTTCAACTGGATTATACTTTAATTAAAGTATAATCTGAATAAATTGGGTTTTCCTCAAACAGGAAAAACTACATAATTCTCTTGTACTCCATCCAAATGCTTGTATATGGTATATAGTGAATATTGAATGTTTCTTTTTATATGAATTTCCTTTGTACTGTTTAGAATGGTGCCCCCCCCCATATCATTGTTTCTCTTTTCCTCAGCTGAAACTCTTCCTTCCTTGTTTTAATAGTGATGCAGTTATTATAGATATCGGCAGTTCGATCTGTAGTGGTTTTGGACATGCTAAAGGGTTTTGCTAAAAGGTTTTGTTAAAGGTTTAGTAAATCAGGCCCTATATGACATTATATTACATTCTGCCAACTCGACTCACCCGTAGCTTGGAGGATAGGGGACGGTGATATAGGCGTCTCAGTTTTGGAGGGGAGATTGGAGCTAGGGAGGGAGACTAAGCTGTACTCCTTAACAGGAAGAAGAGTCTCTTTCTCCAGACAACGGGTCACATACTCCAGCCCCACCACCGGGACTTGGAACTTGTGGATGCTCCGCTGTCTGTTGGTGCTCACGCTGGCCAGGCTGTTTGTGACGATGTGAGTGCACTGAAATACAGGAAGAGACAAAAACATAAAAGCACAGCTGGAGCCATTTCAGGCAAAAACATTACATTCATTTAGCAGACACTCGTATGGTCATTACATTACATTCATTTAGCAGACACCCGTATGGTCATTACATTACATTCATTTAGCAGAGTTATATTTAGAGAAACTGAGCATTGGCCAGATTAATATAAGCACTAATGTCAGACCTGGCTACCCCAGATGATACCCCCCATGATACAGTAAAGCACTAGTGAAAATAACTATGCTAACCATGCTAACCAAGAAACAAAATACAAATTCTACAGATTACATTCATAACAAACCCTGAGGAGAGTATATAGAGGGGTACATACTGAAATACCATCATAACTGAAATACTGAAAAAACGCACGGCAGTGGAAGGCAGGACCAGCGAACTTGCACAGGCTAGCTTCAGACTGAACTTGTGTCTGATTTAGTGTCGTGTTACAAACGTTTTTGACAGGTGATTTCTGAGCTGAGAAGGCATACCTGCTTGTTGACCACGTAGGCAATGCGACCTCCATTATCTGTTATTGCCAGCTTTAGCCTCTTCTTTTCTTTGAAGGGTAGATCCTTCAACTCCAGTACCACCGAGCAGTTCTCAAAGACCTGCATGACTGCAGTTACACATAAACAAGCACACACACACACACAATTAGGCTATATTTCTGCTCAGAGTAGGTCAACTTTAATACTAACTTTAAACCCTACTTCTGGTGCTTGTTTCTGGTTGCTCCATATTAAAAAAAAATACTGAAATGAGTGTAGACTAATTATGATATTTTCAGCTGTGTGGTTTACCACAATAAAAGTGGCACCTAAATTGCGTAACCTGCAAGGTAGCGGACTCCGCTCACCTGAGCCTGTCACGTAACATTATTGGCGCGCGCATCAGGAAGTTTTCTTGTAGAATGGGGAAACCCGAAAGGTAAACGGCCTGCACCATTGTTGTGAAAACAACAACAATATGTTACCTAGAGTCGTCGTCTCATAACTTTTCCAATCGGGCAGCAATGGTTGCTATTTAATGTTTGCTATTAATTTAATGTTTGCTATTAATTTAATGTTTGCTATTAATTTAATGTTTGCTATTAATTTAATGTTTGCTGTAACGTTCGCAAAATGTGTCGCCAACCCACCCACGTAAGAAAGCATACAGAACCTTACCTGGCTTTAGCGGACTGTCTCATCACCAAAGCGTTTCAAGAAAACCATTATTTGGTTTTAGTCGTAACGAAATTGCTTAGCTTTTGCATTAGATACCAACACACGTTTGTGAGACAAATAGGTTACTTACCGAGCTGTCGTTGCAACCCGGACGTGTGAACACTCGAACAGGCAATAAGAATGCTGCGCAGGTCTTCCTGTTTATTTACTGTAAATCACGCCTTCTTTCATTGAAAGACAGTATGAAAGATACACAATACCACCATCTAGTGGTCGTGATGAAATGTAGTTTCATTAACAGAGACATGAAAGACTCTTCATATCTTATTTTCTGGTACTCTTACAAGCGATACTATAACGTCTCTGCAAGGGTCTGAGGTATCAAACAAACCTCAAACCATCACTCTGCTGCCAGATATGCAATTGATATGGATGGATCACTTTAAAAAGTAAGTACACCCACTGTCTCAGCCTGTCTCCGCCTACTACACAATTTTGAAGAATACTTAGTGGGGTGAGCGAGGGAGAGGGGTGGGGGCGGAGGAGCGGTGTCCATCATCATTTTCATAAATGAACGTAGGCTATTGGAGTGCTCTAATGCAGTATTTCCCTTTTTTTTCCTGCGACGGCACACTTTTAATATTCAAATAATTCCACAGCACACCACTGACCCATTAACCTCTAAAGCATTGCTGAATGTCACACACATGACAATCGTCCATGGCATGCCTTGTAACCACTGTCACTACGCTAATGAGGCTGTGGCAAACCTCTGGAAAACACTGCTCTAATGTATTATTAGGAGCTGCAGTGAAAAGAGAGAATGTTGTTCTGGACAGGGCTTCTGCAGGGATGAGAATGTTGTTCTGGACAGGGCTTCTGCAGGGATGAGAATGTTGTTCTGGACAGGGCTTCTGCGGGGATGAGAATGTTGTTCTGGACAGGGCTTCTGCTGGGATGAGAATGTTGTTCTGGACAGGGCTTCTGCGGGGATGAGAATGTTGTTCTGGACAGGGCTTCTGCGGGGATGAGAATGTTGTTCTGGACAGGGCTTCTGCAGGGATGAGAATGTTGTTCTGGACAGGGCTTCTGCTGGGATGAGAATGTTGTTCTGGACAGGGCTTCTGCAGGGATGAGAATGTTGTTCTGGACAGGGCTTCTGCAGGGATGAGAATGTTGTTCTGGACAGGGCTTCTGCAGGGATGAGAATGTTGTTCTGGACAGGGCTTCTGCAGGGATGAGAATGTTGTTCTGGACAGGGCTTCTGCAGGGATGAGAATGTTGTTCTGGACAGGGCTTCTGCAGGGATGATAATGTTGTTCTGGACAGGGCTTCTGCAGGGATGAGAATGTTGTTCTGCACAGGGCTTCTGCAGGGATGAGAATGTTGTTCTGCACAGGGCTTCTGCAGGGATGAGAATGTTATTGTCCGTTAGGGCACAGGTATCCACGCACAGGTATCTGCACACGAGAGGTGTGTGACACAGACAGAGGTACCGCTGTTAAAGTTGCCCATGGCTCCTTCATGTCCACCTTAATTCATCTCAAACATCCAACTACAGGCCAAAAAAATCAGCACATTTAGTGGCTCAAACATTATTGCTGATATTGTGTAGGGTCATCAGGCCCTGGCTGTAGTACCTCTTTAGCCTTGTATTACTGGTTACTGCATGTTGTGTAATTATTCCTCAGTGTTTAACTTCACTTTCAGCAGATCTGTTCATACTCCATAAGCCACTGTGGTTTGTAGGAGCCTTTAATAAATTCAATTAAAGAACCATAAAAGAAAAATAAAATTTAATTGTACATACTGTGCTATAAAAAACCCATAATTTTTATTAAAAGGCATGCAGAGAAAATGTGATGGATACAGCAGATTTATTTTTTATTGCCAAACAGAACTTTGTACAGGGCTAAAGGCTCTTGCTTTACAAAGACTTATTTTAAGTTTTTATCATATTTTGTTTGCAGTGATAATGTGATAGTGGAATCGCAGGAAAAATGCTGCATCATTTTGGGGTGTTATGGCAGGTTCCCACTAGTATCCCTCAGATTTTACCTACACCAGAAATAACATCTGCAAAAACTGGCCTTTACAAAATGATGACACTATTTTTCTTACATGAAAATATTGCCCTAATGCTGTCTGTGTCTTCTCATAAATTTCCACCAGGTGGCAGTAAAATGACATGAAGTACAGTTTTATCACAAATATCTGTTCTTTCATCTTGGGCTGGCCATGGACACATTCAGTTTTCTTTAAGCATTCTCACTTATTTTAACTGTTAACTAGCTATTAACTAGATATTATGTGTGGCAGGAGGTAGACCTAAGAAGTATTTGAGGTAGACAAATTTTTAGCATTGGTGGCAGTTGAGGCGAGTGTTCTTGATTTTTATGAAAGGCGCATGTCAATAAAATGTATAATAATAATAATAATAATAATATAATGTTTATGTTTAATTTTTATAAAAAGCATGGATATCTTCGAGCAAGACGGAATCCTGGTGTTCTGTGTAATTCCACTGCAAACATTAAAAACTAAAGCTTCATCACATACAAGTTTTATTTAATACTGGGCATTACTCCAGTACTATTCCTGGATGGTGTTGCTTTGAAAAAAATGTTTTCTAAATATAACATTGTCTATTATAATGAATGTCCCAAGTGTATTCTGCAATTAACAACTAACATTTAAAAAATGTTATTTATATTAATATGTAATGTCAGTATTTATGCCATGTCCTGGCTCCTTTCATTTGACTTTGTTTCCAAAACAATCTATTCAATGAAAGATAAATATTATCCTGTTAGACAGAGAGTTCTGCAGAGAAATGTGTGACACAGATACTCCTCATTCTCACACACACACACACACACACTGCTCTCACACACACACTGCTCACACACACTGCTCTCACATACACACACTGCTCTCACACACACACTGCTCACACACGCACCCACACACACTCACTGCTCTCATACACACACACTGCTCTCACACACACACTGCTCACACACACTGCTCTCACATACACACACTGCTCTCACACACACACTGCTCACACACGCACCCACACACACTCACTGCTCTCATACACACACACTGCTCTCTCACACACACTGCTCACACACACTACTCACACACACTGCTCACATACACACGCTGCTCACACACACACACTGCTCACTCACACACACTGCTCACATGCACACACTGCTCTCACATGCACATGCTGCTCTCACACACAAACACTGCTCTCACACACACACTACTCATATACACTGCTCACACACACACTGCTCATATACACTGCTCACACACACACACAGCTCATATACACTGCTCACACACACACACAGCTCATATACACTGCTCACACACACTGCTCACACACACACACTACTCATATACACTGCTCACACACACACTGCTCATATACACTGCTCACACACACACACAGCTCATATACACTGCTCACACACACACACTACTCATATACACTGCTCACACACACACACACACTGCTCATATACACTGCTCACACACACACACAGCTCATATACACTGCTCACACACACACACTGCTCACACACACTGCTCACATGCACTGCTCACACACACTGCTCACACACACACTACTCATATACACTGCTCACACACACACACTGCTCATATACACTGCTCACACACACACACACACTACTCATATACACTGCTCACACACACACTGCTCATACACACTGCTCACACACACACACTGCTCATATACACTGCTCACACACACACACACACACACACTGCTCATATACACTGCTCACACACACTGCTCATATACACTGCTCACACACACACACACACTGCTCATATACACTGCTCACACACACACACTGCTCATATACACTGCTCACACACACACACTGCTCATATACACTGCTCACACACACACACTGCTCATATACACTGCTCACACACACACACTGCTCATATACACTGCTCACACACACACACACTGCTCATATACACTGCTCACACACACACACACACACTGCTCATATACACTGCTCACACACACACTGCTCATATACACTGCTCACACACACACACACTGCTCACACACACACTGCTCATATACACTGCTCACACACACACACACACACTGCTCATATACACTGCTCACACACACACTGCTCACACACACACACACACACAGTGCTCATATACACTGCTCACACACACACACACACAGCTCATATACACTGCTCACACACACACACACTGCTCATATACACTGCTCACACACACACTGCTCATAGACACTGCTCACACACACACTGCTCATATACACTGCTCACACACACACACTGCTCATATACACTGCTCACACATACACACACTGCTCATATACACTGCTCTCACACACACACACACTGCTCACACACACACACACACACTGCTCATATACACTGCTCACACACACACACACACACACACACACTGCTCACACAAACACACACACTGCTCACATACACTGTACATTATTTCTGTACTATTTCAGTACATTTCATCCACTTTGTGAAATTTGTGATAATGGATTTACCAAATGTATCTTCAATTACAGAGATAATTCAGATTTAGGCAATTTTATATAATAATGTTTTTAAATATCTAAACATACAGACAGTCATAATCACATGTTAAAGTGTGCACACATACATACACATACATACAATACATATCATACAAGCGCAAAAAACACAGGCACGCACACGTAGTCTTGAGAGCTTTTGAAACATGGAATTCCAGTGTGTGCATTGTATCCTTCATATAAAGACGACTTGACTGGACAGCAGTCTGTGCAGGTGTGACTGTTCTGTGGTAGAGCTGTCAGACTGCAGTAAAGCCACGCTGAACTTTCCGCCGTGATGCTGCCGCGTAGTGAGCGCCAGGTGCGTATAGGTTTTATTTCCAGTTTTGGTAGGGACTGCATGCGAGCGCACATAGATGAAACTTTTGTACTAATATGAGAGCAAATATTATTTTTGAGCTATAAAAAGACATAGCTACATGTACATGTGTACTTGCTGCATACAAATTGAATACAAATTTGATCGTGTTATGAATAACGTTAGCAGTTGTGCTAACTAATGTCATTAGAGTTGTTAGCTAGCTAGCAAACGTTAGCTAACTAAAGTTTGCGAGCTCGATTGCATTACGACCAATAAAGTAACACTTAAACATCGTAAGCATGCATCCATATTTACGGTATGCATCACAAACATATATACATCATTAATAAACAGTAGTAAGCGGCTACATTCAGAATTTTGGGAAAGAGGTTGCTGTCTTCGTCAACCGACAACTGTATTAATAACAAAAATTTGTGACTGTAGTAGTTCATGTAATAATATAATAAATAAGAGATTTATTCAAGTAGTTAATGTAGCTAATAATGTAAATAAGATCAAGATTTATTCTATACTGTATATCATAATACTGATACTCATTTCAACATCCAATATGATACAACCTGTACAATTACTCAATATATTTCAAGATGTCACAGTTGCGCAATCAGATCTGTCTCGTAAGGTAAAGGAAATTGTAGCGTAATGGTAGTTTAATCTACATCCCAAAACAGATTACTAAAGCTAACGTTAGCTGAGGTAGAGAAAAAAGATAACCAGTAGTAATTTAGCTTTGCTGCCTGTCGCTGATGAACCGTTGCTCTGCTGCTGAAAAGCTCGCACGGCTGTGACTGACAACTCGTGTCACTCACTGGGAAAGAGGCGACGGAGGGACAGACGAGTCAGTCCAGGTTGTTGATTGGCTATGGCAGATAATAGGATAGTTTGCTAATAGGTTATTCATGCAGCTGTCAATCAGACCTGCACTTTCGGAAGACCGCGATGAGTTTTTGAATTATACTATGCCTATAACTACAGTTTTCACTCTGCAACTTTTGGTAAACACAATTCTTGTTTCAATGACATTGGTAGGAACATGTCCTTAGCGTCCCTACTAAAAACTATGTCTATGGTGAACGCGCTCAGACGGACTGTCAGGGCGTGCAATACATCACCGCATGTCGGAGGTCACAGGGCAGAACATTGCTCTTTGGTGTGAGTCAATTTCCCAGCATAAAGTACATTTCTAAAAAGGTGCGGCTTGAATATGCCTGGCAGGAGCTAAGCCTGAGGTGTATTTGAGTCAGACACATTTTAGCAGTGTTTCTTTTTTATCATATATCTAAGTGTCAGAATAAATTTTACTCCTTGTATGGCTGTGACCGATAAATTCACTCTGAACATGCTTTTGTATTTCCTGGAAACAAATAATGGCCTAACCTGTTTGTTTAAGTTTGTGAAGAATGAGTTGGTAAACGCGCAGTGAAAAAAGGACAGGGTGATCTTTTGAAACTGAAATCAATTTGATCAATGATCGTGTTTGAGAGAACTGGGTATGATCGTGTTTGAGAGAGCTGGGTATGATCGTGTTTGAGAGAGCTGGGTATGATCGTGTTTGAGAGAGCTGGGTATGATCGTGTTTGAGAGAGCTGGGTATGATCGTCTTTAAGAGAGTGGGGCATGCCGTTATTTCAGGCTTATGTCATTCTTTGGCCCACCACCTCAAGGTCAAAGCAAGCCAACGGTTAATAAAACAAAATAAACATGATTTCCCAAACAGCCTGCCCCGTGTTCTCATGCGTAGAATCATGCTAATATCATACATGACTTTGCCATTGCCCATTAGGGCTTTCTGCTGAAGGCTTTTATTGTGTTTTGTTGTGCTTCTGTACAGACGGAGTTTGTTATTCAATCATTACAAACCCAATGCTGCAACAGCAGCATGCATATAATGTTTATGAACTCTATTAACCTGATGACTTATTGAATTTAATTTCATATTTAAACCTCTGTATACTGTTGTATGAAGCTATGCTCTGTGACAGAGGACATAATTAATAAATTGTAGTTTTGGACATGGACACATAATTTTGTATATTGTCATAAGGGTTGTGAAGATACATCACAATAAAACTGCATCGATGTGCAGTGGCTGAATCGTGATGAATCCTTAGTTTACACGGCAAACTTGTTTTTATTTTTAACTTTCATTTTATTGTAATTATTCACATGGGAATTGTGGTTTTAAAAATGAAGCAGTATATTTTATATTTTGAAAGTCATATTGTTTGTTATTTGAATGTCCTCTGAGTGTCTGTGGGAAAGGGGGATCTGTCAAATCTAATGGTCACCTTAGTCACACGGTCACATTGCAGCTAATTGTATCATACTGATCAACATGACCTTCAATATGCACTTATTGTACGTCGCTTTGGATAAAAGCGTCTGCCAAATAATTGTAATGTAATATTGCATCGCATTGTGATTAATCGTATCGTTATAAATTAAAAGATATCAAAGTCAAAGGTTTACACCACTAGTTGTCATATAACTGTCCTCTCTAATAATAAAATGGCGGACATGGAGATCAATCATAATGTAGCATTAGCACTGGTACAGCGCTCTAATAATAAAATGGCAGACATGGAGATCAATCTTAATGTAGCATTAGCACTGGTACAGCGCTCTTATAATAAAATGGCGGACATGGAGATCAATCATAATGTAGCATTAGCACTGGTACAGTGCTCTAATAATAAAATGGCGGACATGGAGATCAATCATAATGTAGCATTAGCACTGGTACATCGCTCTAATAATAAAATGGCGGACATGGAGATCAATCATAATGTAGCATTAGCACTGGTACAGTGCTCTTATAATAAAATGGCGGACATGGAGATCGATCATAATGTAGCATTAGCACTGGTACAGCGCTCGAATAATAAAATGGCGGACAAGGAGATCAATCATAATGTAGCATTAGCACTGGTACAGCGCTCGAATAATAAAATGGCAGACATGGAGAACCATAACAGAACAGATCTCTCAGGAGCCCGTCTGCTTATGGCAGAACCATAACAGAGCAGATCTCTCCAGAGCCCGTCTGCAGCCCTTTAATTCCATCCTGCATTTCACACTGCAAAAACAAAAAAATGAGTCAATGTTAACAAGCATTTAAATCTTATCTTTCGACTTGAGAACAAATTGATTGTTCGGTCAGACAATGATCCCAGGCATAGCTCACCATTAACGCGGAATGATTTACTGACCATAAAATGACTGTTTGCAATGGCAATATCAGTCTCCAGACTTGAGACCAATCCCAAATGTATGGTCCACAAGCTCAGTCAAAGATGCCCCATGAGATTCTGTACAATATGTTCATCGATCTCATTAAACATGGCAGAAGATGACTCCGTAGTGGAGGGTGCCAAAGTGTGAATAGAGGGGTGTGAATATTTGTGACACTCATTTTTGGGGGGAAATAAATGTCTCATTTGAGATTCCATCGAATCATTATTAAAGTATAATATTTTCTACATGTTTGAGAATTAAAATAAAGCTGTATATATGCATTATTTATTTATTTATTTATGTTATACCACCTATTTTGTTAATCTTAATCAAGTGTGAATAATTTTTCAGGGCATTTGTGTGCGTGCATGCGTGTGTGTGTGTGCGTGCGTGCGTGCGTGCGTGCGTGCGTGCGTATTTATATGTATGTATGTATGAAAGTGTCATCAAATGTTATGGGCCTGACTGCAAACAGGCAGGCAGTCTGAGCACTTTACTGTGGTATATCAAGTGGAATGCAGGTTCCCGGGGGCAACGCCCCTTCTGCCCATAATGTGGGTCACCTCCTATCCTCCAGCCCAACCTGCCCCCTCAAACACAATGACTAGCATATTTAATGAAGCCTTAACTGATCCCAGCCGCCATGCCGTCAAGATGCCTAACAGCTTACAGCTCTCCCCACCACACACAATGTATTAATCCTTTTCAGCTTCATTTCACATGGTTGTCATGGAACTGGGCCAAAACCATAGATACACACACACACACACACACACACATTCCTCACATGCCACACAAATGCCACACACTCCACAGAC
The DNA here is from genome assembly GCA_022702515.1 of Ilyophis sp. 1 JC-2022. Taxonomy (NCBI): domain Eukaryota; kingdom Metazoa; phylum Chordata; class Actinopteri; order Anguilliformes; family Synaphobranchidae; genus Ilyophis; species Ilyophis sp. 1 JC-2022. The sequence continues at coordinate 40,304,945 of CM040398.1, forward strand.
ATGTTCACACACACCGCACACACACACACATTCTACACATGCCACACACACTCCACAGACATGTTCACACATGCCACACACACACACACACACACACACATTCCACACATGCCACACACACTCCACAGACATGTTCACACATGCCACACACACACACACGTCACGCACACTCCACTCACATGCCACACACATGCCACACACACTCCACAGACATGTTCACACACACCACACACACACACACACACACACACACACACACACACACACACATGCTGCACACACTCCACACATGCCACACACACATGCTGCCCACACTCCACACACACACACACACACACACACACACACACACACACACACACACACACATGCTGCACACACTCCACACATGCCACACACACATGCTGCCCACACTCCACACACACACATGGCCTATGCATCAAATTTATTTGATTGACAGGCTTGACAGCATTGTAAGCTAGCTTTTCAGCCACATCAGTAATAACTAAAGGAATGGGGAATCAGAGCAGCCCGGATACTATTGAAGGATGGCTGTTAAAAGCAGCCCTCCAGCCATGCAGACAGCAAGAACAGCAAAATGAACAACGCCCTGTTACCTTTTCTCTGTCACTTTGTCTGCTCTCAAAACCTTTCATCAAACAGAGGACAGTGGTGGCCTATGGGCTCCTTATATGGGCCACAGCTGGGCACAGATATCACACTGTTTACTCTGTATATACATGTTTATTTAATTCTAAATGATTAAATTCTAGATCTTGTGGAAATCAGGCAGGTGTCTCGTTGTTATTCTTCACAGATGTTTTTAAACACAGAACGGCTGACATTTCGTTTTTAAAAAGAAAACAAAATAACATTCGGAAGACACAAGGCTTCAAGCTAAGAAAGCGTGATTGTCACTGAACAGTACCAAATTAATATAATGGTCTCCGTGCAGAAACCCACTGAATTGCAATGATATTCTGTACTGTGAGAGTCATCTGGGCCTAAATCAAAACTATATTTAATTATCTTCTCTGAAACTATGAAACACTATGAAATACCCATATTTAGTTATACACATGTCTATTTATACACTAGCCTCTGGATAAAAATGTATTCAAATTTCTGTGCGACTAAAATGGAAGGTACTGATTAAAATAAAGCCTGATATTTCACCTTTGCGCTATGGGCTGAGGCACTTTCAGGGGAATGGTGAAATGCCTTCATCTTAGAAGCGTATCACCAAGGAAATAGCTAAAGTTCCCACCCATGTGTGTGTGAGAAATGAAGGGGCTCCCACCCATGTGTGTGTGAGAAATGAAGGGGCTCCCACCCATGTGTGTGTGAGAAATGAAGGGGCTCCCACCCATGTGTCTGGAGAGACACTGTGGCCGTTTACTGCAGTCAGCCACTGAGCAGGGGGGGGTCTTATTCAGGATTTCAAGCCCGCAAACTGGAGCTTTTAATCGCTGCTTCTCAGCCACGGCCCCCGCTAAACGCCAGTCACTATTAAAAGCGCTAAAGATGGTGCACTTTAAACCAGCTGGGGCCTGACGGCCAAGGACACATATTCACATCAGAAAGCATGAGCCCTTTTTTTCACGCACGCTAATCTCATTGTATCTCATTGTCATCAAGCATTGGAGAAACTGCCCGTCACAGCGGTAATGACTTTGACAGACTCCAGCCTGGAGATTGCTCAGTTTGAGACAAGTCCCATTTTAAATGTATTGAGTGGGGGTTGGAGATTGAGGTCCTGTCAGCGCAAACTGAAGAGTGGAAATGATCTCCCTGCTGCAGCAGTTGAATGCCTGGCCTGCTTAGCAGCATTACATATTGTGTGGGCTAGCTTTTGGTCCAATCAGAGTGTGGGGTGTTGTCTCTGAGGCATGTAGCACTGTGGAGCCTGGGATAGAGGGTTACTCCTCGTGTGTTTGGAGGAAAGGAGAATTCAGCAGAATTTAATTAAGATTTAATTAGCAACATGTGTGTGATACTAAGCTATCCCAGTCAAATCTAATTTGCAACACGTGTGTGATACTAAGCTATCCCAGTCAAACTTAATTAGCAACACGTGTGTGATACTAAGCTATCCCAGTCAAATCTAATTTGCAACACGTGTGTGATACGAAGCTATCCCAGTCAAACTTAATTAGCAACACGTGTGTGATACTAAGCTATCCCAGTCAAATTTAATTAGCAACGTGTGTGATGCTTAGCAAACCCAGTCAAATCTAATTGGCAACATGTTTGTGATAATAAGCTATCCCAGTCAAATTTAATTAGCAACATGTGTGTGATACTAAGCTATCCCAGTCAAATCTAATTAGCAATATGTGTGTGATACTACGCTATCCCAGTCAAATCTAATTAGCTACGGGTTTGTGTGATTCTAAACTATCTTAATCTAATTTAATTAGCAACGTGTGTGTGATCCTAAGCTATCCCAGTAAAGTTTAATTAGCAATGTGTGTGTGATACTAAGCTATCCCAATCAAATATAATTAGCAACATGTGTTTGATACTAAGCTATCCCAGTCAAATTTAATTAGCAACATGGGTGTGATTTTCAACTATCCTAATCAAATGTAATTAGCAACGTGTGTGTGATTCTAAACAATCCCAATCAAATTTTATTAGCAATGTGTGTGTGATTCTAAGCTATCCCAGTAAAATTTAATTGGCAATGTGTGTGTGATACGAAGCTGTCCCAGTCAAATCTAATTAGCAACATGTGTGTGATACTAAGCTATCCCAGTCAAATCTAATTAGCAACATGTGTGTGATTCTAAACTATCCTAATCAAATTTAATTAGCAACATGGGTGTGATTTTCAACTATCCTAATCAAATGTAATTAGCAACGTGTGTGTGATTCTAAACAATCCCAATCAAATTTAATTAGCAATGTGTGTGTGATTCTAAGCTATCCCAGTAAAATTTAATTGGCAATGTGTGTGTGATACGAAGCTGTCCCAGTCAAATGTAATTAGCAACATGTGTGTGATACTAAGCTATCCCAGTCAAATCTAATTAGCAACATGTGTGTGATTCTAAACTATCCTAATCAAATTTAATTAGCAACGTGTGTGTGATACTAAGCTGTCCCAGTCAAATCTAATTAGCAACATGTGTGTCACCATAATTGGTTTTTTTTGTCTGAGTGCCCTGCCATGTCATCATTATAAGCCTTTATTCATGTTCAAAATTATATTAATAATAAAATAAATTCAGGAACATTAATTCAAAATTAGATATAAAAAATTTAGCATTCAAATGTATGTTTATTGTGGGGATGACGAGTTTGGCTTTCATAACAGTAGGTTACTTGTAACAGAAAATTAGGAAATAAAATGTACACATTGAGGACTAAAACCACTTCTAGGCAGTGAAAGAGAGATTTTCTATTTTGTCAAACTTTGCTATTTTGCTATAAATGTAGTTTGACATGTTTGAGCATAAATAAACTAGCCAGCAAAGTGAAGTTTGGAAACTCTTGGCTTGCAAGATGAGGTGCACTGTTTAAAACTGCCAAATCCAGAAACGTAACCAAAAGAGCTTTTGACATTCAAGTGATTTCCAGATGTGAAGCCCGTGGAACAGTGAAGAGCAGCACTTTAACATCTTCGGTATCTGTCCTGTTTCTCCTTTACACTTCTCAACAATGTACATATATGAGAGATCTCTCCTCAACAATATACAGTGAGCACCATAATTCATTGGACAGTGACAGAATTTTGTTATTTTGGTTCTGTACTTTGAGTTTGAAAGAATACAATGACAATCATGTTGAAGTGCAGACTGTCAGCTTTAATTAAATCCATATCGGATGAACCATTTAGAAATTATAGAACCTTTTGTACATAGTCCCCCCCATTTTCGGGCATCAAAAAATATTGGACAGTTTAACATAATGTAGAATAAAGTAATTTTTTATTTTTGGTCGCATATTCTTTGCATGCCATGGCTTCCTGATGTCTGTGACCCAACAATATCAAAAGACTCTTGATATCTTATTTTCTGGTACTCTTACAAGCGATACAAGGGTCTGAGGTATCAAACAAGCCTCAAACCATCACTCTGCTGCCAGATATGCAGTAGATATGGATGGATCACTTTAAGGGTTGTTTCTCCTGACAAATTTTTCTATTGAACTCTATGGAAAAGTAAGTCAGGAGAAGAAACCCTTCAAGTTATCCATCCATATCTACTGTATTTCTGGCAGCAGAGTGATGATTTAAGGCTTGTTTGATACCTCAGACCCTTGATGACTAACAGCCATTTAGCCAACCATGTGTTCCATACTGTTCCAGTGTAATTTACAGCTAAATCTTGTCCCACCCCCCAATTCCCATAGAGATCCATTCAAATGCAGAGAGGTTATAGTATTGCTTGTAAGAGTACCAGAAAATAAGATATCAAGAGTCTTTTAATATTGTTGGGTCACAAACATCAGGAAGTCATGGCATGCAAAGGATATGCGACCAAACATTTACAATGATTACTTTATTCTACATTATGTTAAACTGTCCAATATTTTGGATATGAATTAAAATACCTTCAAATTAAAGCTGACATCTGCACTTCAACTTCATTGTCATCGTATCCTTTCAAACTCAAAGTGCTAGAGTACAGAACCAAAATAACAAAAAATGTGTCACTGTCCAATGAATTATGGTGCTCACTGTATATAAGAGATCTCTCCTCAACAATATACATATATGAGAGATCTCTCTTCAACAATATACATATTTGAGAGATCTCTCCTCAAAGTGTCTGCTTTTACTGCCCAGAGCATATGTTTATACCATGGCGTTAGACACTAAAGAGCAGAGTTTATTTGCTTAATAAGTCCAACGTGCACATGAATGACAGGTTTCATTGGAAAATGTTTGGACTCAGGTGGAATTTGACAATTGAGTGAAAAATCTGAAGCATGTTAACAGAATGAGTGAAAACAGATGAGAATATATACAGTGATCCTCTTAGATTTTAAGATCAATTTTAACCTGTTAAGATGCACTTCCATCCCATAAGTCTGTACTCGAGAGTAAAAACACTAAACTGACTAAAACACTCAGTAAACACCTATTACCCGAGAGATAAAACACTAAACTGACTAAATCACTCAGCAAACACCTAATACCCAAGAGATAAAACACTAAACTGACTAAATCACTCAGCAAACACCTATTACCCAAGAGATAAAACACTAAACTGACTAAATTACTCAGCAAACACCTATTACCCGAGAGATAAAACACTAAACTGACTAAATCACTCAGCAGACACCTATTACCCAAGAGATAAAACACTAAACTGACTAAATCACTCAACAAGCACCTATTACCCGAGAGATAAAACACTAAACTGACTAAATCACTCAGCAAACACCTATTACCCAAGAGATAAAACACTAAACTGACTAAATCACTCAGCAAACACCTATTACCCGAGAGATAAAACACTAAACTGACTAAATCACTCAGCAAACACCTATTACCCAAGAGATAAAACACTAAACTGACTAAATCACTCAGCAAACACCTATTACCCAAGAGATAAAACACTAAACTGACTAAATCACTCAGCAAACACCTATTACCCAAAAGATAAAACACTGAACTGACTAAATCACTCAGCAAACACCTATTACCCAAGAGATAAAACACTAAACTGACTAAATCACTCAGCAAACACCTATTACCCGAGAGATAAAACACTAAACTGACTAAATCACTCAGCAAACACCTATTACCCGAGAGATAAAACACTAAACTGACTAAATCACTCAGCAAACACCTATTACCCGAGAGATAAAACACTAAACTGACTAAATCACTCAGCAAACACCTATTACCCGAGAGATACAACACTAAACTGACTAAATCACTCAGCAAACACCTAATACCCAAGAGATAAAACACTAAACTGACTAAATCACTCAGCAAACACCTATTACCCAAGAGATAAAACACTAAACTGACTAAATCACTCAGCAAACACCTATTACCCAAGAGATAAAACACTAAACTGACTAAATCACTCAGCAAACACCTATTACCCAAGAGATAAAACACTAAACTGACTAAATCACTCAGCAAACACCTATTACCCGAGAGATAAAACACTAAACTGACTAAATCACTCAGCAAACACCTATTACCCGAGAGATAAAACACTAAACTGACTAAATCACTCAGCAAACACCTATTACCCAAGAGATAAAACACTAAACTGACTAAATCACTCAGCAAACACCTATTACCCAAGAGATAAAACACTAAACTGACTAAATTACTCAGCAAACACCTATTACCCAAGAGATAAAACACTAAACTGACTAAATTACTCAGCAAACACCTATTATCCAAGAGATAAAACACTAAACTGACTAAATCACTCAGCAAACACCTATTACCCGAGAGATAAAACACTAAACCGACTAAATCACTCAGCAAACACCTAATACCCAAGAGATAAAACACTAAACTGACTAAATCACTCAGCAAACACCTAATACCCAATAGATAAAACACTAAACTGACTAAATTACTCAGCAAACACCTATTACCCTAGAGATAAAACACTAAACTGACTAAATCACTCAGCAAACACCTATTACCCGAGAGATAAAACACTAAACTGACTAAATCACTCAGCAAACACCTATCACCCAAGAGATAAAACACTAAACTGACTAAATTACTCAGCAAACACCTATTACCCAAGAGATAAAACACTAAACCGACTAAATCACTCAGCAAACACCTAATACCCAAGAGATAAAACACTAAACTGACTAAATCACTCAGCAAACACCTAATACCCAAGAGATAAAACACTAAACTGACTAAATCACTTAGCAAACACCTATTACCCGAGAGATAAAACACTAAACCGACTAAATCACTCAGCAAACACCTAATACCCAAGAGATAAAACACTAAACTGACTAAATCACTCAGCAAACACCTAATACCCAAGAGATAAAACACTAGACTGACTAAATTACTCAGCAAACACCTATTACCCAAGAGATAAAACACTAAACTGACTAAATCACTCAGCAAACACCTATTACCCAAGAGATAAAACACTAAACTGACTAAATCACTCAGCAAACACCTATTACCCGAGAGATAAAACACTAAACTGACTAAATTACTCAGCAAACACCTATTACCCAAGAGATAAAACACTAAACTGACTAAATTACTCAGCAAACACCTATAACCCAAGAGATAAAACACTAAACTGACTAAATCACTCAGCAAACACCTATTACCCGAGAGATAAAACACTAAACTGACTAAATCACTCAGCAAACACCTATTACCCGAGAGATAAAACACTAAACTGACTAAATCACTCAGCAAACACCTATTACCCGAGCGATAAAACACTAAACTGACTAAATCACTCAGCAAACACCTATTACCCAAGAGATAAAACACTAAACTGACTAAATCACTCAGCAAACACCTAATACCCAAGAGATAAAACACTAAACTGACTAAATCACTCAGCAAACACCTATTACCCAAGAGATAAAACACTAAACTGACTAAATTACTCAGCAAAGGCTACAAATACATTACACTTTGTCTACCTGTCACAGAGAAATGTGCCATCATACTAAAGCTCAGAGTAACCACGCATGTGTGTGTGTGTGTGTGTGTGTGTGTGTGTGTGTGTGTGTGTGTGTGTGTGTGCGCAGTCCCACAGACATACATACAAACTCCAAAATAAAATTTCATCAGAAAAGTGTGGCCTAGTCGTGCTGCTTATGTGGCCTGTTTTTCAGTTTGGAGCTTTTTACCCACCTTTGCTTCAGCTTGTAGCTAAAAGCACAGATGGGGCCATATACATCTGGAGTAAACATGGCTAATTAGCATAAGATCTGTGTTTTCTGTGCTTTGCACATGCAGTCTTAATTTTCTAATGAGTAATTCAAATAAACAATGTCATTGGTACCATATTTAGATCTGCTATTGATCTCAGACTGTTTACTGCAGTGAGAAATTAAGCTCAAATATACAGAACACTTGCATGCATGAGCAGTGTTCATTGTTCCTGGAGGAGAGTAATTCTGCAGAGGTTAAAGTGTCAGATGTCCAATGTACTCAATGGATCAGTCCCATTCGGGATGGTTAATCATTTTCTCTTAGGTTCGTAAATCAGGCCCTGGTAGAGTGGCCTGGTGTCCAATCAGGATTTAGAGTCAATCCAGAAACCCTTCCCAGTCCAATTCTTTCATAAAGAACAGTGTATATGCTGTCTGAACAGTCCAATGACTTTTATTCCTGATAAAAAAAACGATGCAAACACCAGTGTTAATAATTAAGCATTTCGCCCTTGATATAAATGTGTACTGTGAGCTGTCCAGCCAACCTATATGCTAGTTGCTATTAATAATGACTAATATTTTACAGAGACTGTACATTCCTGTACAGCCTGAATGGCATCGCTAACTTCCTTGCTCATAAATATCACTGAATAGCAAATCAATTTGGCAGAGACGTCAACGTTGTTTAACCTACATAGATATACAGAGCCCCAAGGTAAGAGGAACAATGGCGGGTTTAAACCTTTATGGGTCTTCAGGCCTCTCCAATGTCACCCATTGTTCCTGGAACATTCCAAATATTCAACGCATTCTTGCTATGCTTTGGGAAGCATAATCTATGCCTTCTTCAAAATTAAAAATAATGTAATTTCTGCAAACTTACAATTTTATAAACGATGGGAGGTCCATGGAGCCTCGTGATGGGCTCAGTATCCGGGCCCAATGACCTTCATTCAGAGAGGGAGAGTGTTGGACCCAGGAGTGTGGCAGAACTTTCACGTGGACATCACTCCGCGGTATAAAAATAACCCTCAAATATTTCCAGACTGAGTTTCCAGACTGAGTGAGCTTTGATGGAAAGATTTTGTAGGCTTTACTTTTTTCCTCCTCGTTGTTTGACCCGTGTGGCAATCCACCAGACACGCAGAACACATCCAGCTGACCCGTTCATTTCACCTCATATCACCTCATATTCTACTGCAGGTCCACCGGCCACATTGGCTCATACTGAACAACATGTCACATTATCTACTGACTTAACCAGCACTTTTATCCAAGGTGAGTTATTGTGCTCACAGTTCCATTACTCTGTCATATAGCGAGAGCAAGTGTCCTTTTTATCCTTTCCCTGCAGCCAGACAATGCAGCTAAAAATGTAGGTCAATGATTTACCCAAATGGTGACATCAGCATTTTATCAACATATTACTCTGTTTGTCAATGCCACCATATGAAAAGGAAATAAAATGTGGTTTTTAAATAATATTCACTATAAGTAATTGTATTGATTTAGATTGTATTTTATTTATTTTTTACTTATCTGTGTCGGAACATCAGGTGCATCAGTACATTAGAGCGTCTTCTTGGCTATAATCTGATTCAATGATAATAACCTTATTAATAAGGTTAACCTTATAGAAACCTTAATAAGAACCTTATTTAAGCTCTTCTTTACGTGGTACTTACCATACATGGCACCTACTATATAAAACAAATTAATAAAATGTAAATAGTGAAAGTGTGCCTACAGCAGTGTGTGTGTGTGTGTATGTGCATGTGTACAGCAGTGTGTGTGCGCCTACAGCAGTGTGTGTGTGTGTGTACAGAAGTGTGTGTGTGTACAGTAGTGGTGTGTGTGTGCGTACAGCAGTGTGTGTGTATGTGTGCGTACAGCAGTGTGTGTGTGAATACAGTAGTGTGTGTGTGTGTGTGCGTACAGTAGTGTGTATGTGTGCGTACAGCAGTGTGTGTGCATACAGCAGTGTATGTGTGTGTGTGTGTGCATACAGTAGTGTGTGTGTGTACAGCAGTGTGTGTGTGTGTGTGTGTGTACAGCAGTGTGTGTGTGCGTACAGCAGTGTGTGTGTATGAGTGTGTGTGCATACAGTAGTGTGTATGTGTGTGTGTGTGTACAGCAGTGTGTGTGTGCGTACAGCAGTGTGTGTGTATGAGTGTGTGTGCATACAGTAGTGTGTATGTGTGCGTACAGCAGTGTGTGTGTGTGTGTGTGTGTACAGCAGTGTGTGTGTGCATACAGTAGTGTGTGTGTGTACAGCAGTGTGTGTGTATGTGTGTGTGTGTGTGTGTGTACAGCAGTGTGTGTATGTGTGTGTGTGTGTGTGTGTACAGCAGTGTGTGTATGTGTTTGTGTGTGTGTGTACAGCAGTGTGTGTGTGCGTACAGCAGTGTGTGTGTATGAGTGTGTGTGTGTGTACAGCAGTGTGTGTGTGTGTGTGTGTGTACAGCTGTGTGTGTATGTCAAATCAAATCAAATCAATATTTATTTATATAGCGCATTTCACAACAAGTTGTCACAATGCGCTTCACAGAAAAAAACCCAGCCTAAACCCCCACAAGAGCAAGCCAGAGGCAACAGTGGCAAGGAAAAACTCCCTGGTGTAATTAGGAAGAAACCTTGGGAGGAACCAGACTCAAGGGGGAAACCCATTCTCCTCAGGTCGGCTCAGGGTCTAGATCTTAATGACCAGCATGGTCAAAACTGACTGGCAATATCCATGATAGTGGAAATTGCAGCAGCTAGATGGCAGTCCAGATGTGACGGCAATGATGATGGGAAGACGGGTGCCGATGGCGACAGGATCAGCTGGCAGCGGTGATGGGGAGGGAGGGGCAAGCGGCGATGGACAGGAAGCTGGACAGCAACTCTCGAGATGCGGGGCATGAGCCCCGCCGGCGGAATGTGGAAAAAGAGAGAGAGAGAGAACAGTTGGGGGGGGTTGGACAAGTACCCCCGCCAGGAATAACTTATGGCTGCATAGCTATGAAGACAGGGTTTGAGAACCCATCCAGTCATGAGAGAGTAAACAATCCTACCCACCTATCAAGAGCCAGCCCAGGAAGATGGGGTCACAGCTGTTGACAGGTGACAGTAAGGAAAGGATGTCACTCCGCATTACTCTATGACAAAAGGGCTTCTCTGGTCCTGTCTCCGGACTACAACTCATTATAAGCCTGATCATAAAGGTGCGTTTTTAATCTAGACTTAAATATTGAGACTGTGTCTGATTCCCTTATAGATTTTGGAAGGGTGTTCCACAGTAGTGGTGCTCTGTAGGAGAAAGCTCTACCACCCGTCAAGTTTTTAGATATTCTAGGGACTACTAAGTAGCCTGTGTCTTGGGAACGAAGGGATCTTTTCGGCTTATATGGTAAAAGCAGATTACATATATACACTGGTGCAAGTCCATGTAAGGCTTTAAAAGTCAGAAGCAAGACCTTAAAGTCTATCCTATGCTTAATTGGTAGCCAATGAAGTGATGCTAGTACTGGGGTAATATGCTCATATTTCTTTGTTCTCGTTAAAATGCGAGCGGCATGTGTGTGTATGTGTGTGTGTGTGTGTGTGTACAGCAGTGTGTGTATGTGTTTGTGTGTGTGTGTACAGCAGTGTGTGTGTGCGTACAGCAGTGTGTGTGTATGAGTGTGTGTGTGTGTACAGCAGTGTGTGTGTATGTGTGTGTGTACAGCAGTGTGTGTGTATGTGTGTGTGTGTGTGTGTGTGTACAGCTGTGTGTGCGCCTACAGCAGTGTCACAATAATCAAGCCTTGCTTCATCCTGTAAGCAAAGACTCTAAATGAAATAATGTGTGCATTTCTAAATTAAAAGTAGCCATCCATTTAGTAACATGAGACTGCTTAGTAAACACATGACTCTGTGTGCTATAAACAGGCTCTGCTAAAAAAAAAACCTGTGTAGCTCTCCTTGGTGAAATGAACACACAACTCCGGGTGTCTGACCCCTAACCCCAATACTCCACTGAGGATTGTCTCTGTTTCTATTGCCTTTCACCCCCCCCCCCCACCCCCCCCCACCCCTCTCATATTCTCCCTGCTTCCCTCTCCAGGGCTGGCTGACTCCTATCCTGTCTCTGTGTGTGTGGCTGACTGTCCTATCCTGGCTTTGTGTGTGTGGCTGACTGTCCTATCCTGTCTCTGTGTGTGTGAATGTCTGTCCTATCCTGGCTCTGTTCTGTGTGGCTGACTGTCCTATCCTGGCTCTGTTCTGTGTGGCTGACTGTCCTATCCTGGCTCTGTTCTAACCCTAACCCGGCCAGTCAGTCCTTCAACCTGACATCACCTTGGCCACCCCCCCATCTCCTGTTTATTATAGAGTCACCTAAACTCTGTTAGAGTTTAATATGCACTGTGAAGTAATAGTTTAATATGCACGTTCTGCTGTGAGATCATCAAAGGAAGTGTGTCTGTGTGTGTGTCAGTGGTGGGGTGGGTGTGTGTGTCAGTGCTGGGCTGTGTGTATGTGTGTATATGTGCAGAGATATACACACAGTATATAACACACTTTATATGTGTGGATGTGTGCAGAGATATACGCACAGTATATATAATGCACTTTATAACTGTGTATGTCTGCAGAGGTATCATAGGGGTGTCATAGATCCTCAGATTGCCTGCAGTAGGAGTTAAACTATTATGGTGGTGAAAATATAAGAAGAGACAAGAGATGGGCCCATAAATAGGCCTGTTTCAACCATAAATAGGCTATTCTTTCAGCCTGAGATTTTTAAAAATTTTAAAACGCCAGCATAGATGAATGGTTAAGGCTTCACCTGGGAGTAAAAGCAGGAAGATGGAAGATGAGGAGCCGTGCCAGGAGTACGGACAGACTGCGTGAGCCAGCCTTTCCACTACCTTACCTGCTTTCACTTGGAGAAGAGAATGAATTTTCCCCTTTGTGTGCCTGTATTAATGTACTGATGCAACAAAAACTTTAATACTCCTTCAAATCTACACACAACCCACTACCCCATCCCCTTCTGAAGCACCAAATTAATTTTTCCATGAGAAAATTATGTAGATTGCTTTCTGAAAACAGATTGCAATGGTATATTTCACTGTTCATGGCTCTAAAAAAAAAATGTGACTGCCAACACCCCCCAAATTCATATATATTTTTTCCAGTTTTCCCCATTTCCCAATGCATAATTTGGTTTCTTTGCTTAAACCACAAGAACGACATGTCTTTTTGATGTATCAGTTCTGACTGTTATGGAATTATGTCTATTTGCCATGAAATCAAGATTCACAGTCTGGAATACAACCGCTTCAACAGATGGTCTATGGAATTCTTCATATTGTGCAATAATAGCGTGTTCACTTGATCCCCTCCTCTCCAACAGGGAAAGAAGAAAAACATTTTAAAAGCTTATGTTGGAATAAACACTCAACCCCAGCAAAACAAAATCCCCATTTTCAAAATTGGAATTATGTAATGTAAACCAGCACTCACACTTGCCAGAAACTTTTTATTTTTGTAAATAATAAGCTTTTTATTATTTTGAATTACATCCATTTCAGACTTCAGGGATAGTTCACATCATTCACTGAAATTAATGCTGAAATTACCATTCACTGAGCATCTGATTGGATATCTTCCCCCCAACGCACATCAGTTCAGTTGGGAGGCCAGCTAAAGTGCCTAAATTAACCAGGAGATACTTTTTGTGAAATCAAATTTCTTACAAATGTCGCAGATTTGATTGTAGCAGTGATGCATCAACTCAGTGAACTCACAAATGCAGCATCCATATCTGAAAGTGTTCACCAGTAATGCTCCCTATCAAACACACACACACACACACACTCATACACACACTCACACACACACACACACTCATGCACACACACTCATACACACACACTCATGCACAAACACACACTCACACACACTCACACACACACACACACACACTCATACACACACACACTCATGCACACTCACACACGCACACACGCACACACGCTCACACGCTCACACACTCACACATGTCTGATGTCAGTGAGCCTGTTGACATGCACTGCATCTGTGTTTCAGTTCTAAGAGCCACACATGCAGGTGAAACTCAGGTAACGGTGAATTTAAATTTAAATGTCCCTATATTCTTACTCCCTTATCATGAGCTGTAAAGTACAATGACACTTAAATTCAGTTTTAATGCAGTCAGGCTCTTGACACCGTTTCACTTCACATGATTTATAGCAATGAACTGAGTCTCTCCCAAACAGCGGGAAGTTAAAAACTCTGACAGCTATTTGTGGAATTTGTGGAGAATATTCAGTCTCAGCAACTTTGTGTGGAAGAAAAACCTCACTGTGTGTGGAACCGGCTTTCATTCCACATGTGAGACAGAAGTCAAGGTTCTTCATGTCCTCATGATGCCTCCATGTTTGTTTGTGCTCAACATTCCACAGTTTTTTCATTTAAAGGGAGAGGGGTCCATTCCCACAGGCAGCCTTCTGCCTGCATGTACGAATGAACAATACTCAAAGACCTGTGCGCAAATGTGCCTTCACTGACCGCCCCTCTGCTACCGCCCCTCTGCCACCGCCCCTCTTCCACCGCCCCTCTATACTGCCCCCTGCACCGCCCCTCTACACTGCCCCTCTGCACCGCCCCTCTGCACCGCCCCTCTACACTGCCCCTCTGCCACCGCCCCTCTACACCGCCCCTCTGCCACCGCCCCTCTGCACTGCCCCTCTGCACCACCCCTCTACACTGCCCCTCTGCACCGCCCCTCTACACTGCCCCTCTGCCACGGCCCCTCTGCACTGCCCCCTCTGCACTGCCCCCTCTGCACCGCCCCTCTGCCACCGCCCCTCTGCCACCGCCCCTCTGCCACCGCCCCTCTGCACCGCCCCTCTGCCACCGCCCCTCTACACCGCCCCTCTGCCACCGCCCCTCTGCACTGCCCCCTCTGCACCGCCCCTCTGCCACCACCCCTCTGCCACCGCCCCTCTGCACCGCCCCTCTGCCACCGCCCCTCTGCCATCGCCCCTCTGCACTGCCCCCTCTGCACTGCCCCCTCTGCACTGCCCCCTCTGCCACCGCCCCTCTGCCATCGCCCCTCTGTCACTTTGCTGTGATTTCTTTAGCATGTACATTTATGGGCACAGATTTTCTGTTTGCTGAGCTGGATGCCTATGGCCAGGGTCAAGGAAATGCTGTTTTTATTATATTTGGGGGAGGTGCATATAGTTTGCTGCACTTTTGGTTGCCAAGGCTACACTGCCCCTCTTTATGGGGGCCTGTCCATGCATTGAAATGGCCGTAAAGAATGGTGACTAGTGTTTATCAAATGAACCGTGCTTTTGCACACTTTTGTGTTGATATGACCCTTAGAACATCTGCTCTTTGTAGATGTGATTTGTAATTTAATCTGATGTTATTATTTTACTTTATGCTGTTGTGAGATACAGAATATGTACTGCAGGATTCTATATCTCTCAAGCTTAAAAGATAATTTCCCCCTGTGTTTGGCTGTGACCAGCAGCTGTAGAGGATGGCCTGTGTTTGGCTGTGACCAGCAGCTGTAGATGATGAGAGAGAATGGGGAGCAGTAACATGGCTCTGTGAGAGAGCATGGGGAACAGTAACATGGCTTTGTGAGAGAGAATGGGGAGCAGTAACATGGCTCTGTGAGAGAGAATGGGGAACAGTAACATGGCTCTGTGAGAGAGAATGGGGAGCAGTAACATGGCTCTGTGAGAGAGAATGGGGAGCAGTAACATGGCTCTGTGAGAGAGAATGGGGAACAGTAACATGGCTCTGTGAGAGAGAATGGGGAGCAGTAACATGGCTCTGTGAGAGAGAATGGGGAGCAGTAACATGGCTCTGTGAGAGAGAATGGGGAGCAGTAACATGGCTCTGTGAGAGAGAATGGGGAGCAGTAACATGGCTCTGTGAGAAAGAATGGGGAGCAGTAACATGGCTCTGTGAGAGAGAATGGGGAACAGTAACATGGCTCTGTGAGAGAGAATGGGGAGCAGTAACATGGCTCTGTGAGAGAGAATGGGGAGCAGTAACATGGCTCTGTGAGAAAGAATGGGGAGCAGTAACATGGCTCTGTGAGAGAGAATGGGGAGCAGTAACATGGCTTTGTGAGAGAGAATGGGGAGCAGTAACATGGCTCTGTGAGAGAGAATGGGGAGCAGTAACATGGCTCTGTGAGAGAGAATGGGGAGCAGTAACATGGCTCTGTGAGAGAGAATGGGGAACTCATTATGG
Source organism: Ilyophis sp. 1 JC-2022 (assembly GCA_022702515.1). Taxonomy (NCBI): domain Eukaryota; kingdom Metazoa; phylum Chordata; class Actinopteri; order Anguilliformes; family Synaphobranchidae; genus Ilyophis; species Ilyophis sp. 1 JC-2022. The sequence continues at coordinate 40,321,055 of CM040398.1, forward strand.
TAAATGGTGGTTGCAGTGGGAGTAATATAATAAGTAATTTCATAAGTAATATATTTTATAGGTAGTTAATACAAATATATGTAGTTGGTGAGGTCATTTCTCTCCTCTGTAAACTGTTGAACAGCAGTTTTTTAACCTCTTTTATTTGTTTTTTTTGTCCAGTGCTGAATTTCTCTTTGGTCCTAAAGACACATTAACAATGATACAAAAAGTGACAATGCATCGCCTTAAGAAGTTTGTGAAACAGTTAGGAAATGTTTTAAATGGCTTTTCAACAAACTCTCACACTCTGAGAGAATTGTGAATATATGCACAACCTCTTGAGTAACAGAAAGGTGGGGGATTGTGGGGGAAAATGGCTGTGATATTAAGAAAGGTCACAACCTCCCAGTGAAGTTAGCCTTGTGATCTTCAGTTACCACCATCAGCTTAAAATTGCCTGAAGTCACCATGGCGTAGGGCGTACTCACAGAACAACAGTGGGCAACTTTGTGCTTGACTTAATCTGGGTCAAGCACGCAGAGTCCTATAATTTTACTCAAACTACCTATAGTGAACAGGTGACGTAATGAGATGGCGGCGATGTTAGAAAAATATTTAGAGAATGTTTAGAGAATATTTAGAGAATGGTAAGGCTCTCAGCAGCCTGAGATCCTAATAAACTAAACTAAACCCCTGTCAATTAGTGCTAAACAAGTCATAATGACCTCAATCCAAAAGAAGCTGTTGATCAAGGCTGGGACTTCATTAACTGTGCATCTCTATGGAGACAGGCCCCGCCCCCAGCACCCAGGAGTGTTTACCTGCTGCAGGCAGGCCCCGCCCCCTGTAGACTGGCCCTGCTTCCATCACCTGGGAGTGTTTATCTGCTGCAGGCAGCAGAGAGTTCCCAGTCAAAGAGGGTGAAGGAATCTGCCCTGAATAACAGAAAGCTTCATTGTGTTCAAAAGCAAAACAGAGCGACTTAGGAGGCAAGCACGGACTCCAGCAATAATGCAGCATTTATGATTAAGGTTCATAACACCCTTTCATTGAGTTGTTTTCATTATAATGTTTTCATTCTTTAATATTATATTTATATTACTGCTATTGTATATTATTCAGAAATTAATTAACCCAGTTGAATAGCTGCAGGACATGTTGTTAATTTTATGGGGTTCTGGTAATTCCCATTGAATTTGACCAAATATTTGAACCCTTTCATAATTCCTACCATGAACACAAATGCAGAGCAAGATTTTTAAAGCTGAACAACAGAAAGGTCCTTGTGTTAACAATCCAATGGAGTGTGTGGAATATTCTACTACAGTTGATTCAACATTGAGGAGCTTAAATCCTTCTTATTTGAAATATAAAATGTAAAATATTTTGAGTGACTTCCGTGTAATAAATTAAGAGAAGTAAGAGGAACTCACAGCCAAAAAAGCAACAAAAACCCGACAATAACAACTACCTTCTGTCTTTAGACAA